>SNQJ01S0009387.1:67170-101934 GCA_010110895.2 Picea sitchensis | reverse complement strand
TATGAAAAACATCGTGTTGATCACAGTTTCCAAGTTGGAGATGAAGTTTGGCTTTACATCAGTAAGGAGAGTCTTAAAGGAGAAGGTAAAAAATTGAAACTGATTCAATATGGTCCTTTCAAGATTATCGACAAAATTGGTAACAATGCCCTTCGTTTAGATTTGCCTCCTTATATGCAAATGTATGCAGTTGTTAATGTTGAGAATTTGAAATTGTATGAGCCTATGTTGATTGATGATCAAGGGGAGAATATTCATATTCCTTCTATAGATGATTTTTCCCCAGAATATCTTACAGAATTGCATGAAGACACCATTCTTGACAGTAGAATGCGAACTTCAAAACGAGGAAATGTGGAGTATCTTTGAGTTGGTCTTAAAGGTACAAATCCAAGAAAAGCCAAGTGTATTAAGGTTATAAGAGTGAGGGAACTATACCCTCATCTTCACATAGATTGGAAAATAGTCTTTTGGAGGTCCAAAAGCTTTCCAATGGGGAGGTGTGATCAGGGGATCAAATTTTGCTCAAAAATTCAAAGTGCTCGGAATCACTTCAAATCCAACGAGAGTGTAGGCCTCATCGTTTCAAACCCAACGCAACTCGTTTAGGTTCAAATGGACATCAAGAGCGAGAGATATCGCGTTCTGTTCAAAATAGCAAACAAGCAAAAAAGGGATGCTGACTGTACAGTCCGTACGGAAGATGACGTGGCAGGCCATACGCTGACATGGTAGACAATTATTGGGCAGTTGGCATATGACGTGTTTTGTTGGCAGCGAATGGGAAGGCGACACATGGCCCAATCAAAGGCTGCCACATGTCACTTGTTTGTTGGTTAAAACCTTTGCACTCAGTAGGAATCGACCCCGTGACCTCCAGGGCAGGGTAAAGCTTTGGGAAAGGCCGCCCAACTGGCACACCCACGCATGTTCCTTATTATGTATATGCAAATTATTGTATTTAACATTGTTTTAATGTATGTTTGGGCATGGACTGGGTCGGGGCTTAGCCCCGACCCATGGTCATGTGTTGTATTGTATGCGACCAGAGCTACGGTGGTTACCATCGTAACCATATTATAACCGTTTATTATATGCGTTATTTGGCATACCATGTGACCACTATACATGTGTGCGCGGGTTTGACATACGGTTATCCAACGGTTGTTTAAACTTAAGCCCTGTTGTGTTGGCGCGCGGTCATGTGACTGTCATGTCCCCACGGGCCTTGGTAGTTAGGGCCAACGCGTAACGGTTCGACAGTTTGGACCGGTTGTGCGGTTGCACCCAGTGCCAAGCTTTTATTCTTTAAATTGTGTGTGGGCTATGTTGAGCCAGAGAAGGTGCGTTTTGTAGATGAAGAGACAATAATTTTGAAGGGGAGACTTCTAGGAAGCCTATCTACTTCATTTTTTGGCCAAACGAGGTGCCGAAAAATCTTAGCTAGGGGTTTTTGGACGTTCTGAAGCCATTGGAGTAGTCTATTTGGTATTTTGAGCATTGTAAAGCACATTTTTGAGCACTTTGAGCAAATAATACAAATGATCCATTGGAAGTTGGACCAAGAGATGTAGCCCAAGAGAGGGGTGAACTCCTTTATCATTTGTTGTGTTATGTGTTTTCTGTTCATTAATTATGTTGTTGTTTATATGCATATTGAATGAGTAAATCCGATTAAATTTGTGTTGCAAAGTTGATGCATTTTCTTTTAACACATAAATTTAACTTGCAAATATTTTCAAGAATACAAGTCTTCTTCATTTTTAGATCAATTACTGGTTCCCCTCACAATTCCCTCTCATGGATCATAATATGTATTGGAAACACCTTCAACAATTATTCAACGATTTCCATTTTATTTAATATCATACATATTTAAATTACCTACTTTAGAAAATGTTCATTATTTCCTAAAATCCACACATAACCTATTTTTCCATATTCTCTTACAAAAATATAATTATATTTACAATCTGGGAGAAATAGGAGTATTACATATTAGTACGACATCTTGCTTTCTATCTCAGATATGAGTAAAATCTATTGAAGGTTATAAGTCAATATCTGCTAAAGATTATATGTACGATCTAGAAAATATTATAAGACTGAGCACATAAGAAGTTAATATTATAATTTCACCTTAGGTAAAATGAACTATTTATCATAAATCCAAATAAACAAAAACCTCATTGGAGATTCCAAAGGATTTATTGAAGGTTATAAGCAATCCACTAAATATTATCTATGATTTGATAAAGGTTATAAGACTGAACATATATGAAGTTAATAGTACAATTTCACCTCATGTAAATTACACAATTAGTCATAAAGACAAATAAACAAAACCTTGATTTGAGATTCCAAACGAAGATTATATAATGGTAGAATAAGATACTAAAATTAACAATAAATAGAGTCTACAAAAAAGTTTTAGGATGTAATTTATGGTAAATGAAGCAAATGATTATCCACCCAAAACTATTGGAAATAGGACACATATGTCCCAATATATACCCTATCTACATGCATATCATATACATCAAAATATGGAGAGTACTCAGAACAACAAAAAAACATGAGGAATGAGTGAAAGGTGTATTGAATAGGGTTTCCAAATGACATCCAATCCAAATATGCCAGGTTTCAACATATCTAAACATATGTTAGAGAATAAACCTTCCATTTTTAACATAATATTTTGAAACTACAAATAAGTAGCTATGAAAAGTTCACATAACCATTTCAACATAAATATGTTTCAACATTTTTTTACAACATTTATTATATTGATATATCCCTAAAATTCTAAAAGAAACCACTAATTACAAAAAAAACAAAAACAAAAATAAAAATAGTAATGTAATTGGTTCAATAAAATTTTGCATGATTATTATTATTTACTTCCAATTATATTCCTAAATAATTATTAATATTAATAGTAAACCAAGCTCAAAATGTAGAATGATAAATCTCATGACCAGATTGATCTATGTTATGGTTTGATGTTATTTATGAACTAGGGTTTCTGTCGACCTAGGTTCTATTCAATATTTGTGTGGCCCTCTCTTCCAAGGGGTGTGATTGATCTCATCTTGATGTCTAATGGTGAGGGGGAACAATCCCCCTTCTATTGTAATGTGGTTTCTAGAAAACCATATGGAGCTCATGGATTGCGACCACTTTTTAAACTATTGCAAAAAAAACGGGATCAAGCCTACCATGAGGAATCAAACAAGGGAAAGGAAATGGAAGTTGAGGCTGAATTTTCTCATCCAAAAGTTGCTCGAGAATGTTTACGTGGTAAATGCATCCCTCAAGTTGATGTGACATCGAGGTATGTAGTAAGTTAGACATGAGTAGGATAATGCACTCAATATATGAGGGATCACACCCTCATTGAGAAATTTTTGGTGTTATGGACCTCAAAAAGAGGTCTAATAAAATGGATCAATACTTAGTGGAAACCCAAAGGCCATTTTGATCTCCAATTAGGCTCTAATGGTTTCTTCACTGCAATCTTCCAAAATATGGAAAATAAGGCCCAGATGTTTAAGATATTCTTTAAGATATTGGACATAATTATTCATCCTATAAAAAGAATATTTCACATATGCTCCTATTTGGATCATACTCTACTTTCTACTAAAGGAATTATGGCTAGGATAAATCCTAGCTAGGATAGGAAACACACAGGGAATCTTTTTCAAGTCAGTTGAAGCAACGTGTTAGCATTTCTACACTTACTATGATCAAATGTGTGTTTATATGAAAATATCCAAGCATCTATATGCCTACAAGTATCTATATGCCTAGAATATTAGAATGAGAAATGGATACAAACCATAGACTAGAAGAACATATCCTTCAGATGCAGGAAGTGCCATGAGCATGGCCATTTATTCAGATATAGTCCTCTTATGCTCCTCCAATTTCTGTGGTTGCACCCTCTACAAAAGATAAATGTGGCTTCACCCATGTCCAAGGGAAATGACAACAAAACCAAAATAAGAGAACTTTTATATCCTCCAAGGCTCCGTAAACTAGCAATTCCTTTTATATATTACACTAACTCCCTGATTATCTTGATCCGGTAGATATTTCTCACCAATCCAGTTAGGAGAATACTCATGGAAAATAAAAGGTAACCCCAGAGCCAATGTCAGAGTATATAGTCCATATCCCAAATGCAGATACCCTGGGGGAAGATCAGGCCATATAAGAAGAAGGTGAAATGGAGATAGAAATGGATGAGAAGGAACTAGAAAATATTGATCGGGTGCATCTTGAGGAAGATTACCACAAGCAATAAATTTTATCCCTCCCCTTATAGCATATTCAAAATTTACACAAAGTATACCTCAAATCCAGTGCCGATGGCACTTCTAGATATGGTATGTGGCTTGGAATCCATTCAGATCCACAAAAAGAACCCTATAAATCATTCAAAGAATAGAAAAGAAGAGGTAGAAATTATACCCAACAACTAATTGGGAAGTGGGTAGTTATATGGTTGATTTAGGACAGATCAAATTTCTCACTAAGAGCTTATTTGCCATTCCCCCTCTATATTCCTCATGAATATTTTCTCTTGGAACATAAGGGGCCTTAACGGAAGGATTAAATATACACTCCTTATAAATAGTATAATGGAAGAGAATCTAGATATATTACTTTTGTGGGAAACCGAATGTGCATATGTGGATGAAAAATCCATATTCACATGATGTTGGTGGAAATTTGATTATGTTAATAATGACTCCAAATGATCATCAAGGGGCGGATTTTGATTGTATGGAACCATGCAACAAAAAATATTAATAACTTCTTTACCTCTAAATGGGCCACATCAGATCATTATAGGGTCATTGGTTTTGATAAATAAGGGTAGATCACCAATGCATATGGACCACCCACATCCTTCAAGGATACCTCAAAATTATCCTCTCCCTTGTGGAAAAGAAGGGCAGTATTCATTGATTGGAGAAAGACAGACTTGACTTTTAGGAGTTCATTGAGGTTTCCTTCCTAGTAGATATTGAAAATATTAATGGTGAGTTCACATGGCCCAACAAGTGCTCAGGCTTCCAACAAGTTTCTTATTTTCTAAATCTATTCTTACTCTTAGAAAACATGATGATGGAAGGAAATTGTATGGAATATATAATTCTCACCGTGAACGACTCAGATCAATGGCCCATTCAACTCTGGATGAGAATCTCAAGAAATCCTAGGTGTAATCCTTTTAGGTTTTAAAAAGTCTAGTTAACTCATCCTGACTTTTAAGAGAATTTCCTATGTTGGTGTGAAGAAGTAGTTATTCCTCATGGCACATTGATGTATAGATTCTAGTAGAAGTTGAAGAACTTCAAATTGAAGCTCAAAGACTTGAACAAGCCCACATTCAACGATATTTTTCAATCCCAGTGAGACCTCGAGAAACAGATGAAGAATATTCAATATGATATCCTCTTACATGGAAGCTCAAACTAGTTAAAAGAGGAAGAGGCATATGTCAAAAAACAACTAGAAGAAATATATGCCCAAGTGAAAACCCTCTAACATCAAAAATCAAGGGTACATTGGCTTAAATAAGGGGAAAAAACTAAAGTTTTTTCCATAGGTCGATGATCCAAGTGCATTATGTTAACTATATCCATAAAGTGGAAACCAAATAAGGTCAGACTATCAAAAAACATGAATAAATATAAGAGGATATGATTAATTACTATCAACATATTCACACAGAACCTTGTCAATATAGGTTTGCGTCCATTTCAAAAATCACTAGACATATCCTAACTCTAGTCACAAGATACTGGAATGATACTCTCTTACGACCAATGACCCTAGAGGAAGACAATCTATCTATCAAGGAGATTCCCATTGGTAAATCCCTTGAATCAGATGTATTCATCACAAATTATTTTCCTCACTATTGGCACCTGGTCAGAGAGGAGGTTTAGCATATGATTGAGGAATATTGCAACTTTGGACAGGTGATCCATGCTTGCAATGCCATTTTTCTCACCTTAATCCCCAAGGAGAAGTAGGTTTCTAATCCCAAGCAATTTCCCCCATTTTCACTTTGTAATGTCATCAACAAAATCATCACTAAGGTAATTTCTCTTAGAATCAATCCATTTTTCTCTTTTATTATATTGTATGAATATTCAGGCTATTTGGAGGGACATCAAATCATTGATAGTGTTATTTTGGCCCACGAGGTTATCCACTCCTTTAAATTCTATGGTTCCCATGGGATTCTCATTAAGTTATACCTCTCAAAGGCCTTTGATAGTTGGAAATACATGAGATCTATCCTTATTTCCTTTGTCTTTAGTGAAATTTGGGTCAATTGGATCATGAAGCTTACCTCCTCAACCTTCTTCTCCATTATGGTAAATTATTCTCCCTCCAAGAATTTTTCACCCTCTCATGGTATTTGACAGGGAAACCCTCTCGCCCCCTTCCTTTTTGTCATCATGGCAGAGGGTATTAGTTGATATATTAAAGTGGCCATTATAGATGGATCGCTTAAAGGTCTTTCCCTACATGGTCTTTAGTCTCCCTTCTCACACAACCAATTATTTTATGATACCATGAGGATGATGGTCCCAATGATTATAGAGGCTCATCATATCCTATGCATCCTAAATGATTTCAGTGAGGCTTCTGGAAATTCAATAAATAATGAAAAAGCCAAGATATTACTTTTTAATACTCCTAGAGCCATTTAATCCCATATCACTTGTATTCTTGGGTTCTTTCTGAGATACCGTCCATCTAAATACCTTAGAATTTTGTTCATCAACAATGCTCTCAAGAACTATTCTTGGGAAGGGCTTCTTGATGCCATTTAAAAATGGCTCATCTCGAGGACCTTCAGCACCCTTAACCTTGTCAAGCACCTTCTTCTCTTAAATTTTATCCTGCAATTCATCCCCATTTACGTATTCTCATATCTAGCAACTCCCAAATTAGTGATCATATCTATAAAGAACATACAATGATGATTCCTCTAGAAAGGAACTAAGGAAGGGAGTAAATGGGATTTGGTCAACTAGGAAGTTCTATGTAAACCAAAACAAGCAGGAGGCCTCAAGCATAGAGATCCCTTACTAATAATTCGGATATTAGGGGAAACAATATGGTGGAGATGGATAAAAAAACCCAAAGATATATGCCTCAGATGTAGAGGAAAAAAATACCCCAGTAGTGGTCGATCATTAACTTATCACATGGAACAAGCACTTAGAGGGTTTACTAATCTAGAACATTGCATTGAAAAATTGTTACACTATCCGAAATCACACTTTCTTGGAAATAAGAGGAGGCCACGAGGCCCTATTTCATTCCTACCCTTGGCAACAATTGTGTCAGTTCAATCAATGTGAACACTTAGAGGAAATGGAAGCAAAGATAAATCGGGATAGATTTATCATTGTTGTTGATTGTTTGGAGAATAGTTTCCCTGACACTCTTTGGAGAAAATTGAAAACAACTCATGCATATCTCAACATCCCTGTATAAGTAAACTTGGAGGCATGGCATAATGAATAAGCTCACCACAAAATCAGAATCAGAAAAGGAGCGGATTTCTTACAGTGGGGACACACTATAAGAGGAAATTTCATGATTAAGGAAGCTTATAGCTTAAAGCCATCATTTCATATAATGCCCAAAGATTATATTTGGATCTATGGAAGAAACTTAACTCTTTCCTCTAAATGATTGCACACAAGCATATCCTCAGCTGGTTCAATCTCATAAAGTGGGTATTTATTGGTCCCTTTGGGTGCCCTCTTTGCCTCCAACAAGAGGAAACCATGGATCATTTTCTTAATTGATTCCCTTTCAACTCTAAGATATGGGATATTGTGTCTCATACCATGATAATTTATGACTGACAAAGGGACAGTATAGTCAACATGTTAGTGTGATGGAGAAATTCAGACCTTAATAACCTTGTTTTGAATCGCATATCACAACTTCTTCCCGAATTAATTCTCTAGAAAATCTAGAAGGGGTGCAATCACATAATTTTTCACTTGGCACAAAGGCCATGGGAAGCTATCTGGGAAAAAACTCAATAAGGCATCCTAGAAATGGTCGGTCTTTCCAAATATTTGGAAGAGGATCTCACTTATATATTTCCCCAATGTTGGACATGCTATATACTCTCTCTTTCTACGGTAATAGTCCCCAAAAATGGAAGGCCTCCGTCGGGATTCTACAAGATAAGTTTTTATGGTGCCTCAAAGGGAAAACCTTTCCCCATTGGTTTTGGTGTCATTTTCAGGGATGATCATGGGCTTATCCTCTACACTTTGGTAGGAAAATTGGGATATGAAGAAAAAAATGAAACAAAGATATGGGATCTAATCAGAGGCATACATGTGTCCATCTCTCTTGGTTACAACAAACTTATTGTAGAAGGAGACTCTAAAATAATTCTAGATATTCTCACACAACTTAAAAATGGCTCTAAGAAGGAGAATATCTCTCCCTATTGGAAGCTACGCAACAATTTATATTTTTTTAGATATCTCTTGGTTCCTTGTCTACTCTCATCCCCTATAATGTGCTTCAAGAAGCTAATAAGGTTGCATACAAAATGGAAAATATTAGAGTGGACAGGGGGGATATCGACCTCGAGTGTAATTCAAATAAGTGACCTGAAAATCCTCTGTTCTTAGAGCGTATAAATTTGGCAAGGAAGGAGGACACCACCTCGGGTGGGGTTTGTTATCACATTCAATTTGTATTAATATTTCCAAAGCATCTTTTCCTTGTGTTATCTTTCCACTCAGATTTTAAAACTTTTTCACCAGCTTCGTCAAGCTCCCATCACCTAAATCCTTCACTTGACTAATCATCCAAAATAGGCATGTCCTCCATGAGTAAAATTTGGCAAATATCCCAAACATATATCTAGCCTTAATGCCTATCTAAATCCCTCGGTTCCATCACTTCATTCATTTTTACCCTTATTATCATATTCCCGTTAAAAATTAAAAATATTCCTTTTATTAAGATTAAGCTCCTTTATCCTATCCAGAAAGTCATGTGATGAGCCTCATATGCCCAAAGTCCTTAGAAAAATGGAAAAGGGTTTATTATTATTAATATAAATATTTTTATATTAAAATATTTATATTAATATTTAATCGAATATTTAATTCATGACCTCACGTCAAATCATGGGCACTAATCTCAATTTTTAATATTGAAAACTCAAAGGGTGGATGGAGAGAGCATATGTTGATTAAGGTTGGTTGTCATTGATGTCAACCCTTGAAGAAATACCCGTAGCACAAAGGTTTGGGTAATGGACCCAATATTTTTTTATGTAAATATGACTCATTATTGTTTTGTCATTATTGATAAGAAGTAAATATGGATGAACTCCAAAGTGGTCCCCTTATGATGAAGCCCTCACGGGAAAATGCTTTGTGGAAGTAAGAGAACCCATGCTTAATTATTTGAATAATAGGATGAGGAAAGTGAATTTGTTAGGAACATATCCTATATGGATAGTTCTTGTCATGTCATTTCAGTGGTATCACAGGAGACATCACATAATTCCTCATGGTTAGAGAGTTAGCCATGTGAAGTTGGAGACTTAAGTTTGGGTAATAGACCCATGTTTGTTTGATAGATGATGGTATGAGTTATGATATATTTTCAAGTCAATACTATTCCTATATGGATAGTACATGTCATTCCATTCACAGGTGGTATGTGGAATGTCCATAACTCCTCACGGTTTGAAGTTATGGCCTTCTGAAGTTGGAGGACCCTCATAAGTCATCTAGAAACCTCAAAGGTCACAAAGTAATCAAAGTGGTTTAAAGAGATTTTTAAAAGGTAAATAATAAAGTGAAGTGATGGAGGTGTATTATAATTCAAAGTGAATACAAAATAAATTATTTCAATAATGAATTTTTAATGGAGAGAATTAGAAGTGGACTTTAACCCTAAAATAAGGAAAGTGGAACCCAAGTGACCTAGAATATGTTTTAAGGAAGCTACTTGGAGTATAAATAAGAGCAAAATACTCTCATTTGAATCACACTTGAGAATATTGAGATATCTATAGGTTTCTAAGGTATACAAATAATATCTAAGCCTTCCAAGAGAGTGATGAAGAAAGAAGGTTGAAGCATAAGGAAGGATAAATTCTTTTGATGGTGCATTAAGGGCATGTTATTTTTGGGTCATCTCACCATTTTGCTATAACATTTTTTTTCTATAATGATTCAGATCACAGAAATTTCTATGCAAATGAAACATAATCCAAATATCAATAATTAAAAATTACAGCTTGTGGAGTCGTTGTATTTTGGAGATTACACTTTGTGGAAATAGGGTTTGTGGCCAATCCAGAAACTAGTCAAAATCAGATGTTTGAGGTAAAACGACATACTTCTTCATAACAGATCCCAAATTAGGTAAAAGGGACCAATTGTGTTGGTTGGGGTATAGTATTCCCAGGTATTACTTTTAATAGTTTCATATCATTTTTATTAAACATTTTTTGTAGGTGGCTCTGCAATGTCTCTCTAGAATAAGCCAAAAAAATTCATCCTAGGTATGCCATTTCTTATGCTATAACTCCTTTTGAGAGGTTCCAAGTATTCCCACTTGGAGGAATTGCATAAAACACAATTAAAAACATTGTATATCATTTTCAAATCTTTATACGTTACAAGTTCAAGTTAGTTACTTCAAGAGATTAGGGTTGTTAACTAATCAAAACCTAGGCATAATGAGACTAAAGAAAAGTTTGATGAAAATGCTAAGTCTCTTATTGTTTAAAGTTAAGAAAGGTTTGAGGGAATGTGATCATATACACCCGGGCTATTACAGAGCTAGGAAATCGAATTTGTATGAGTAAGAGTATTGAGGCTTTAAGTTTAAGTACATGTTAGTACATGGTTAGAACAAGTAGTTGATGAGTTGCTTTATGCAAGGGTGTATAATTTGATGAAGATGTTGATGAGTTGGCACACATACATGAGGTGTATAGTTGATGATGTTGGTACATATTGATGAGTCATAGTTGATGAGTAGTTGACACATGATTGGTACATACTTGGCACATGGTTGGATGCACTTGTTTCTGGTATAGGTTGATTATAGGTTGGTGCATGGTTGATGCACTTGTTTATGGCACATGTTGATTACAGGTTGGTGCATGGCTGATGCACTTTTTTGTGGTACAGGTTGACTACAGGTTGAGGTCTAGGTTGATGCATGGTTGATGCATGGTTTAGATTTATTGGTACAGGTTTACAGTGGTATATCTCACAGTGATAGTCTAACAGTGGTTCCATCATTCTACTTCTACTTCAAGGTGGCAGGACGGGGCAAGGACAGGTAGTTGTAGCCACCTTTCGGCTGTAGCCGGAAAACATTGGGGGTTGTAGCCTCCTTCTGGTTGTAGCCAGAGATTTGGGGAGTTGGAGCTAACCTCAGGTTGTAGCCTGAGAAACTAGGGGGTTGGAGCCTCCTTCCAGTTGCAGCTGGAAAACCAAGGAAGTTGGTGCTTCCAATGAATGTAATTCTTCAAGACATATAAGAAAAAGCATTCCATGGTTTTCTCCCGATTTGGGTTTCCACGTAAAACACTGGTGTACTGTGTATGTGTGTGACTATTTATTTATTACTTCTCATTGTTGGATAATAATTTTACATTGATATAACATTTGAAGAAAAATGATTATAATTACGTTATTACTGATTCACCCCACCTCTCAATAATCGACCAACATATACATTTCAGGGGTTGAAAGTAAATGGGGGTTAATTTTTAAGGCGAGCCAAAATCCAAACCAACGAGTTTTAAGTTGGCATAGTACGTGTCATTAAATGATGCATTTCAGGGGTAAGAGTGGTGTGGAGTAAGACCACTCCTCCCAAGACCGAAATAATATTTCGACCATTTATTATATGGTTTATGTGTGGCATATTTTCCACGAGTGTGTTTCAATAATAGTCATGAAATTTTCAATAAATGAAATTCTTCCTCACGGTGAAAATATTTTACAGAGGTAAAATTTAAATTTTACAGACCAAAGAAATTAATGTTTTAGTTTTCAAAACCATGGGAAACAAACTAATAAATAGTTTTCACATTGAAATGGTAAATTGGGCAAAACAAGACATGGTTTTCAAAACCATGGGAAGTAACCAATAAATGGTTTTTCAAAACCATGGGCATGAACTAAATTATGGAAATTTAATTTTACATGATAAAAAATATTTGGGAATTATTTTTATTCAAATATATTATTAACAAATATTTAAGGAGAATATGGATAAATAAAATTAGATTTGAAAAAAGAACATGTGACATTTCAAAGAGGATGTGGCAGTAAGTTTCTGCAACAATTGATACTTACAAGACGATTTCCCGATGAACCAGAATGAATTTTCAAAATTAAAAGGAGGTTATTGTCAACAACGGACCCTATAACATTAACCTTGCTCATTATTCACATAGGTGTCACAGATTGGAAGATTTGAAGGAATCTTGGAGCCATATTGTTTAGTTATTATTTCATGTTCGAGACATGTTTTTGTGATGCATATTACATCCAGTTGGAGATGAATTTAAAGAAAATGAGAGAGGATTTTCTTCAGAACGAGGTTATATACAAAAACCATTCTCATATTTTACACAACTATTACGGTTTTAGAATTACAGGTGGTGTTTTGAAGCCTATTGTTTCTCCTAAAAAGAAGGAGATCAGTTAAAACGTGTCATGTTCTATTTGTAATTGTTCAAATTTTGGGAAAAGGGCTGGAGTTCAAAGTTGTGAGATGGAAGGGGCCTTTAGTGCTATATATTTCATTGTAAAAGAGTAGAAAAGGTGGGGTGGGGGGAGAATTTCAGCCAGGAAGGCGAAGGGACTGTGTGTAAATTTATCAAAATGTCCGTATGAATTAATACAGTAGTAGAAGGCTCTTTGATAGCCAAGATTCATCACAGTGTATTCTTTAGTGTGTTTTCCTCTAGTTCGCATTCATTTCAATTATGTTATTTCTTCTAAGAATAGCTAAGAGTACATCATTGGAATTTATCCTTAAGAGATTCTCCTTTCATATGGTTAATGCAATTGTTCTGTTTAATGATTACAGGTCCATAATTGAATCTCTGTTAAGTGCTATGTTCATTGTAGTCAACCTTATGTTATTTATTCTAAAATTACAACTGAGAATTCATCTTTGTTTGATTCTCTCATTTGTAATGGAATTTTCTCTTTTCTGTCTTGCCATTATCTGAAATGTTATTTATTGCTAAAGTATATGCTTACTTTGCCTCTGTTCCCTCTAGAGTACATTTTTTGTATTAATATTCACAGTATATTTCAATATTTGACCCCATTTCCCAATGTTTTATTCCTCTTGTTTGTCCTACAAACCCTTTTAAAAACCTAAACAAACTTGTCCTATTGTAGAATCTGACCTCTGTGTGTCCATTTCCAAATCGTTTTGAGTATTTTCAGTCTCTACATGTTTAAGAGAGCCCTCTCTGGTTGGAAGGGTCAGAATCCAACCTAAATTTGGTTTGTAGGTTATCTTGGCATTTCTTTAATGCAGCCCAAAGAAATCATCGAGTGGTAACATTTTTGCGTCGTTGTCAGGGACAAAACTGGATATTTTCCTAGGGATAAATGACAAAGCTCATATCTAAGTACTGATGGTGAAAAGTATTCAGACACAGAAAGGTTGTACATCATTCACCTGATGAATCCATTTTCAAGAATCTAGAATTCAAAATTTTCATGGCGACTCCACTGTCCAAAGACTCAGTAGCCTAAAGATTTTATTGATGACTCCACCGCTTCAATATGGATCATATATCTACATGGTATGCTCCAATTAATCGCTCTCATATTCCTAGCTTTCCAAATCATATTCCACAGATAGATTGCCAAAAATATTTTCCTAAATTCAAAGATGGGAAAGGAAATGATGTTTCCTTGCGCTTGATTAGATTTCACATGCACATATGTAAGATGGGGGTTGAATTTCATGAGGATTGTTTGATGAAAATGTTTATGGCTACTCTAGAGGGGAAATAAATATTATCGTATGAAGGTTTAAAACTAGGTAGATTATACTCTCTTAAGGATTTCCACATAACATTCTTTAAGCATTATGGAGAATCTAATCCTTCATTCTTGGTGTTTGAAGATTGTTGTGGATTTTGTGAACATTTCATTAAGTACCTTGAAAATGTTTTTGGTAATGAAGAGTCTATGAATGATGAAATCATAAAAGCCCTTTATGAATATTCATCCCAACAACAAATAGTAGCCCCTCCTTTGGTCGAATATGAAGCTTATCAAAACATTGTTGCTAAAATTCATTTTCCTTCTCATGAACTTGATGAAGATATTCAGCCAAATTTCCATCAAGACAAAGTGCTTCAAGGTTATCTTTCTTCCCCTATGAATGATATGGTGGTTCAAATTATAATTGGCTTAGACATGGATGACGGTTCTAAAACTACATCTATGGATATTTCAAGCAGTGCACAAACAAATGACATAGAGTTCCAGGAAAGCAACAAAAGAGTGTATGCCACTTTTCAATCAGAAATACATAAAGATAATGAAGAGGTAGTTGATTTATTTGATTCCTTTGAAAATCATAGTTTTGAAAATGCATCCATGGGAAATCTAGACTGTGAAATAGTTCATGTTGTTATATTTTCACATTTGCAAGAATATTATGAACATGAATTTATTCCCCTTCATTCATTCGAAAGTCAAAATGACAGTCCTCAAGAAAATTTCTAGAAGATTAATAAAACCAAATTAGAATTGTTTGATGAACAACAGGATAGCCTTGATACACATAATATGGCTGTCATATTTGAAGATGTTCAATTATGTATGAATGTTTTTGTTGATATGCATGGAAGAGTAGACAAACCTATTTATGCCATTTCATTTGAAAATGTTCTTAGAACTGAAGAAATAGAGCAAGAACCAAAAACACTTATGAAAGAGGCTTGTCTTTTTGTTTTTGTTCATTAAGAAGAAATGATTTTTGATGGTTTTCAAGATCCTGTGGCCATCCTATTATAGTCATCAGTGAAGGAGGAATTTGTTTCATTCATAAGCTCTGATTTTGGATTCAATTTTTGTTTTTAGCTGCCATATTTTACATTTGTCTTCCTGCTTAAGAAAAATGTGAGCAGAGGAAAATCGAGAAGCCAATTGCTTGATTGGCTACATTGGCATTTTAGCATCACTTGATTGAGTATTCATTTCATTAATTTAGCATCACTTGATTGAGTATTCATTTCGACACTTTTAGAGTAGATAGGAGTGTGCAAATAAGCTTGTTGGTCAAGTAGTTTTGAGTTTGGGTTTTCAGCAGTGTGTACATTTAGATTGTAGTTGTGTATTTAGAGTTCAGTTTTTAGTTGAGAGCATTGTATAGACATTGGTTTTCAGTAGATATTGGTGACAGGTTAGAGAAGGGTACACACATGTTTTGGGAGCATCCGAATGGATCAAGCATCAGGTCTGCGAGTTCTTTGCTACATCACTAGGAGGATAACATCCCCGTTGGAGCCAATAATTTGTATTAATTTTTCCAAAGAATCTTGTGTTTGTGTTATCTTTCCACTCACATTTCAAAACGTTTTCACTAGCTCCTTCAGGCTCCCATCACCTAAATCCTTCACTCGACTAATCATTCAAAATAGTCATGTCCTCCATGAGTCAAAATTGGCAAATATCCCAAACCTATATCTAGCCTTAATGCTTATCTAAATCCCTCGGTTCCATCACTTCATTCATTTTTGCCCTTATTATCATATTCCCATTGAAAATTAAAAATATTCCTTTTATTAAGCTTAAGTTCCCTTTTCCTATTCACAAAGTCATGTGATGAGCCTCATATGACCAAAGTCCTTAGAAAAATGAAAAAGAGTTTATTATTATTAATATAAATACTTTTATGTTAAAATATTTATATTAATATTTAACGCAATATTTAATTCATGACCTCACGTGAAAACATGGGCACAAATCTCAATTTTTAATATTGAAAATTCAAAGGGTGGATGGAGGGCACATATACATTTCGGGGTTTGAAAGTAAACATGGGTTAATTTTTTAAGTCAGGGTGAAATCCAAACCATCGGGTTTTAGGTTTGAGTACGTGTCCTTAAATAATGCATGGAAGATTTGGACAACTATTTGTCCAAGGTTTTTACATAAGTAAAAGGGGTAGATCAAGGGATATTTTCATAGTTTACCAAGATTGTTTCCAAGACATGGTTTTAAAAACCATGGGAAACAAACCAACAAATAGTTTTCACATTGAAATAGTAAATTGGACAAAACAAGACATGGTTTTCAAAACCATGGGAAGCAAGCAATAAATGGTTTTTCAAAACCACGGGAATGAATTAAATTATGGAAATTGAATTTTACATATTTGGGAATTATTTTTATTCAAATATATTATTCCCAAATATTTAAGGAGAATATGGATAGATAAAATTAGATTTCAAAGAAGCACAAGTGACAATTCAAAGAGGATGTGGCAGTCGATTTCCGCAGTAGTTAAGACTTATAGGACGATTTTTGGACAAACCAAAATGAATTTTCAAAATTCAAAGGAGGTTATTGTCAAGAACGGACCATAAAACATTAAACTTGTTCATGTTTCACATGGGTGTCACGGATTGGGATATTCAAAGGAATCTTGGAGCCATATTTTTGAGTTATGATTTCCTGTTCGAGACATGTTTTTGTGACACATATTTTAGTCATCTAGTTGGAGATGAATTTCAAGCAACCGAGAGAGGTTTTTATTGAGCGAGCTTATCCTACAACGTTCCTCATATTTTGACTATATGGTTTAGAAATACAGAGTGGCATTTTAGGCTATGTTTTATCTCTTGAAGAAGGAAGTCGGTTAAAATGCATCATGTATTTGTTTTAAAGGTTGGATTTGTCCCACATTGATGTCAACCTTGAAGAAAATCCGGTAGAAAATTATGGTAGCACAAAGTTTTAGGTAATGGACCCAATAGTGTTTGATGTAAATACTGACTCATTATTGTCTGTCATGGTTGATAAAAGAGTAAATATGGATGAACTCAAAGTGGGTCACTTATGGTGAAGCCCTCACGTGAAGACAATTTGTGGGAGTAAGAGGACCAATGCTTAATTGTGGAATAATGCAGGATGATGGAAGTGAATTGTAGGGAAGCTATCCCTAGATGGATAGTTTCTTGCCATGTATCATTTATGTGGAGGCAGTCCACTGAATTCCTTTCTGAGTCAGAGGAGAGAGTTATGGCCACTTGAAAGTTTAGACCCGAGGTTTGGAGGTAATGGACCCAAGTTTGTTTGATGGGTATGATTTGTATTTATGATGCTTCAGATAATACACTATTATATATATGGATCAAGAGCATATCATACCATTTTGGTATTGTTGAGTATGTGACGTCCACTTCAACTCCTCAGGTTTGAGGGAGTTGTAAGCCTTACGAAGTTGGAGGACCCCTCATATGTCATCTAGAAGCCCAAAGGTCAAAGTAATCAAAGTGGTTTTAAAATTTTTAAAGGTAAATAATAAAGTGGAAGTGATGGAGTTTATTATAATTCAAAGTGAATACAAAATAAATTATTTCAATAATTTTAATTAGTTGGAATTAGAAGTGGACCCAACCCCTAGGAAAATAAGAGAGAAATTAGAGTTAAAATTGAAGGCCTAGAGATGCTTTTAAGGAAACAACTGTGATACAAATAAGAGCAAGTCTCTACTCATTTGAATTACACTTGGTATATTGTTGGAATATCTATATATGGAGATTATACAAGGGTATACAAATGATATCTACAAACTGAGGAAGTGGGAAAGTGAAGAAAAGAAGGCCAAAAGGCAAGGAAGGAGATTAAGATTCTTTTGATGGTGGTTTCTAAAGTATGTTATTTACAATTCATCTGTGGTATCTTTATTATGTGATTTCATATAATTCATCAAATATTTTGAAATGCAGGGCCACGCTCTACAAGATAAACTCTCTAGAATGCAGCTTGAGAATTAGCAAAGAGATGTGATCATATACACTAGGTTTGTATAGGGCTTCTAGAATAATATTTTGGATGAGTAAGAGTGGTAGAGGGCTTTTGGTTGGGAATTTTTTGTGTTGGAGTACATAGTTTGAGACAAATGTAGTTATTAAGGTTGGTACTTTTATACATGGGAGTGTATAGTTGATGTTGGTGTATATTGATGGAGTCATAGTGGATTAGGTAAAGTTGACACATGATTGGTACATACTTGGTACATGGTTGGGCCTTGTTTATAGTGCCAGGTTGGTCTGGTTGGGTGCATGAGTGGAGTACACTTGCTTGCCTCAAAATCTGTGAGGTTGATTCTGAGGTTAGAGAGTACAGGTTGATGCATGGTTGATGCATAGTTTCAGATTTATTAGTGCAGTTTCTAGTAGTATATCCTCATAGTGATAGTGTGATAGTGGTTTCCATCATTCTACTTCTACTTGTGACTGGCAGGTAGGCAAAGGGCAATATGGTTGCCACCTTTGGATTTATAGCCGAAGAACATTAGGAGTTGTATCCTCCTTCTAGTTGTAGCCATAGATTTGGGGAGTTGGAGCTTCCCTCAGGTTGTAGAGTTGAGAAACTAAAAGAGTTTGGAGGCCTCCTTCCAGATTCTGACTGGAAAACAAAAGGAAGTTAGTGCTTCAATGAATGTAATTCTCCAAGAAATATACTCTGGGGTGGTTTTTTCTCAGTTTGGGTTTCCATATAAAAACAGTATCTAACATCTAGTAATGATTGTTTATTTATTACTACTCATTTATTGGATAATAATTCTACATTGATGCAACATTTGAAGAAAAAGGATTAAAAATACGTTATTACTGATTCACACCACCCTCTCGATGAAAATCCAGCATTACAGTATGGCTTGTGATTTCCTATTTTACTGCGAGAAAGGGCCCAGAGTTCGATTTGTGAGCTGGAAGGGCCTTTAGTGCTATATATTTCGTTGTAAAAGAGTAGATAAAGGGGAGGACTTTCATCCAGGAAGGCGAAGAGATTGTGTGTAAATTTCTCAGAATGTCCATATGAATGAATATAGTAGTACAATTTTCTCTTATAGCCGAGATTCATCGCGGTGTATTCTTTAGTGTGATTTCCTCTAGTTCCTACATTCATTTTAATATTATTTATTCTATTAAAGCTAAGATTCCATGATTGGAATTCATCCTCGATAGATGTTCCTTTCATATGGTTAATCTTGATTTGTTGCTGTTTAATGATTACAGGTCTAGAATTCACTCTCTGTTAAGTGATGTGTTCAGATAGATGTTCCTTTCATATGGTTAATGCAGTTGTTGTGTTTAATGATTACAGGTCCATAATTCACTCTCTGTTAAGTGATGTGTTCATTGTAGTCAAACTTATGTTATTTGTTCTAAAGTTACAATTGAGAATTCATCTTTGTTTGATTCTCTCATTTGTAATGGGATTTTATCTTTTATGTCTTGCCATCATCTGAAATACTATTAATTGTTGAAGGATATGCTTTCTTTTCCTCCATTCCCTTAGGAGTACATTTGTTGTATTAATATTCATAGTATATTTTAGGATTTGAACCCATTTTCCAATGTTTTCATACTCTTGTTTTTCCTACCAACCCTTTTAAAAACCTAAACAAACTTGTCCTATTGCAGAATATGACCTATGTGTGTCCATTTCCAAATATTTTTGAGCATTTTCAATCTCTACATGTTTGAGAGATCCCTCTCTGGTTGGAAGGATCAGAATCCAACCTAAAGTTGGTTTGTAGGTTACCTTGGCATTTCTTTGATGCAACCTAAATAAATTACCGAGTGGTAACAGGGTGTCAATTTGACATGCATCCAAGAAAAATGGAGGTGCGTAGAGGTGCCACTTGTGAGCTCGATTCTCCATGAAGTACCTTGATAAATGAGGTATGTCTCATCGCCATCCAAATGATTAAAAAACCCTATCACCTAGAGCGTGAGAGGATATGGGTGAGGAAGTTTGAGTGTACAATGGCTAGGATGATCAATTACTATATCTATCCTTAATTCCTGATGATAATAACTCATCTTTCTTTTTCTCGCTTTGTGGACATTTATTCCTCATAAGTAAGAAGTCTTATTTGGGATGGGAAGAATCTAGTTATCAATTTCTTATATGTTTGTTGTCTCATTGTGTGAATTCTTACTCACGCTCTCAAAGAAGTGGAAAACTTATTTTTCCTTCTCTATGCCTCAACTCCAATTGCATGGGAATTCACGTAGGGGTAAAAATTTGAGGGGCATGGAAAACAAGAAGAAAATAGTAGCATCCTCTTCCAATTCTCCACAGGGATACTCTACAATTTCACCTTTCCATAATGGAGAGGAACACTTTTCACTGAATTGGCAGGAGGTTATCAATATCTAGGTCTATCAAATCAAATGCTTGAACATGAACTATGAAGAAAAGGGTGAAGGAAGTCAACCTGTCTCTCCTCTGAAGGCCACCTCTTTGGCTCACAATGATTCTCCATTTGATTTTCCAATGAACACATTATATAGTGAGCCAGAAGTTACCTGGAATGAACATTCTTCACCATGCTCACTAGAACATCTCATGCAACTCGTCTTTGTATTTCGTTGAGATATGGTCGATATGAAGTTCAATAGGGAAATGTTGAAACCAACACATCTATTGGTTGGTATCTTTGCATGCAAGGGAGGGTCTCAAGCATCTAGAAACATAATTATCATATCGGGATGCCATTCTGTTGCATTTTCTAGTTCCTCTATTGGTGAGTAACCAATCTTCTTCACCGAATGACCTAGTTTGGCCCAATGCTTGTTGATGGCTTCATCGATTGGTACCATTTTTATTTTAGTATTAATGTTTTAGTGTTTTGTAGGATGGATATTTTGATGCACACTATTGGAAATAAGGAATGTGTTTCTTTAATCAGTTGTTGTATTATTTTTTGTCCCTTCAGGGTAGTCAAAAGACTAAATAATAGTTGTGTTGGGTTGGTTTCCTCTCATGGAAATCCAAGCGTGAGAATACATTATTCTTGTATGTAAATTTATATAGAAGGTAATACAAATATTCTAACTTACAAAAAAAATAGTAAACCAAGATCAATCTGAAATTTATGTGAGAGGATGAACCTTCTATCCATTGCGTAATTTTTTACAAATTACAAAGGAGGTAGAGGAAAATATTTGAAAATTTCACACAATGTTTCAACAAATATTGTTTGAGATGTTATTCTTATTTTAGGTAGAAGTAGCCTACACCTTACCAAAATATATTAGAGATAGATCTAAGACTTAAGACATCAAATGGTAGTTTTTGGGTGTCAATTTTGACCTTTTTATCAACTATTTTACCTTCACTTTTGTTTCACCTCCCTTGATGGCATAATGTGCCTAGAAAAAGGTATAATTTGTTATTTAAGAGAAAACTCTTAGTTTATCTTATAAATATTGATTAAAAGCTATTTTTGCAATTTGCTTCCTAGAAATTAGTAATTACATGAATTAATGGTATCTTTTAGTGATTACAGGAATTGGTGGTTCGATTACTTTCCCTCATTCTTAAGGATAAATTCCACTTGGAGTTGTTTCCTAGAATTCTCAAGACAAATGATTTCTTGTTTTTCCATCGTTTTAGCTTACAGAGCCCCATGGTCAACACTCGATCAACATCAACAGAATTACACTCAAGGATTCAGCTCAAAAGGATCGAAGAAGATAATGTCCTTGCACTAAAATGAAGATCTGATCCACGATTTATGGATTTATTTAGATGTAGGGAGGAATTCAATTTTAAGCAAGAATTGTAAAAAGTAAAAGGTAGGGGATCTACATAGGTTAATAGAGAATGTTTTTTTTTTTATCACCTGGGACATTTTGTAATTTCTAAAAACTGTGATTGAGGAGTAATTAATGAATATTTGATCATTTATGTGTAAGTGTCTCTCTGTTTTGATTTTATTTAAAAAACACACCCCAAGAAGGCCCCCCTCGTATGTGGTGTGTTTAATTTAGCATTGAAGTTATTTCCTTTCAGTAATATAAAATTTAACAGTATGTTCTTATTTCTTTTCACAATTTCTTGTAATTTGTGCGTTTATTGTATTTTCTTGTAATTGCATAATGACTATTACATTTCTGTGAGTATGTTTGAATTCCTGTAGATTCATAAAAAAAAATTCATGGTCAGGTGTGAATTTATTTTTCTACAGTACTATTAGATACCTTAATCTCTTTGGGTTTATAATATGAGTTGTTTCAAATATAGACATTCAAAGTGTTCCACATAAATTGAACAAAATTTTGTCTTCAGTGCCATGGAAACAACTCCATGAAACATTCTCAAAGGAAATTAAATCTGTAATTTATGAGATGAACATTTTTCAGTTGTTTAAGTTTGATTTGGTTACTCTCAACTCATAAATCAATATAATTTCTTGGATTATAAGTTCAGTTAACTAAATGAAGTTAGTTCTATAAGGGGCACAGTTATAAGAGTAGTGATCAACTTGAAGTCTTAGTATTTACCCACTAGCAATTAAACATGAACCATTCGATTGAAGAATTTTATCATTTATTTGTGAGTCTGGAAAATTCAATAGGAATTTTTAGGAATGGTTCAAAGTCAATTCTACACATATTGTGCATGTGTCTCACAAGTTTACCAATCGAGATTGATAATTTAATGTTGAGAAAAATAGACCACTAGGAAGCCCAATACTAGTGGGAGAGAGGGATCATTACAACCCTTGGCATGTTGAACAAGTTTCTCGACACATATTTTTTTAAAATTGTACCATATTATAATTTTTCATCACGACATGGTGATATCGTATCATCCATTTTCAAATTGTTTCAAATATAAAATAACAAGAAGTATATTGGGAATAGATATATTATTGAGATAATGGTTCAATATGAAGAGGATGAAATTCCTCTTAATATATATAATTATGCTTTAATAGGTTATCAAAATGAAGAAAGATTCAAAATTTAGAAGATAGAGGTTTACATTATTGATATGTTCCAACTATGGAAAGAAAGAAAAAATGCAATATCTGCTTTCATTTCAACTATGATATAACAAAATATAATAGGGTATATTGGTTTCAGTGATGATATAATAAAAAGGGGATTGAAATGATTTTAGCAATGAGTGAATACATAAGGATTACACAGTTGCATTTATTTCAGCGATGATATAACAAAAAATAATAGGGTGCATTTATTTCAGAGATGATATAGTGAATTTTTTTCATAGCAAGTAGTTGCATTTATTTCAATAATGACACAATGAAAACCAATACAGTGCATTGATTGCATTGATTTTAGTGACGCTATAATGAAAAATTATTTAGAGCAATCTATTTGACATGGTGAATCATGATTGTAATAACTGTAGATCCATCTTAACTCTAAATCTATCATGCATAGAGAGGCCTCAAATCCTTTGAGGTGCAAACATTACATTATGTTTTCACTCTAAAAAGAATTGTAGATTGAGAGTGAAGATGGATCTACACAAGTATAAAGATACTTCCAAACACTATTGTGGCCAGAAAAAAATGAAATTTCCTCTTCCAAACCAAACTACACTCAAATTTTCATTTTTTGACATTGTTATTGATGCTTCCAAGTTACAAGCATATCTAAATTTTGACACAATTGCATAGATTTTAGAATTGTTAAAGTGGGGTAATTGTTTTCATAATAAGTAATGTAGGACCATTAATTGGAAAAACAAAACCAATTTTGGGACGAAATTGGTAAAATTTAATGACTAGACTATCTCATATAGTTTAAATGGTAAAACTTTGGAATTTTTAGACAATAAGCTCCATAACCCACTTCATAATAAAAAATCAAATTTATATAATCTTTATATTAATACAATATATATTAAAACAAAAAGTAGTCTATGAAAATTTGTACATTCATTAAAAATCAAGGTCAATATAGATCATGATTTTAATCATGATACTTGTAGAAAATACGAAAATCAAAGACAAATCATGCCAAAGAAAATAACTTGTGTAAATGTTTTTTATATAATTCACATTAATACTAGATGAATTAAGATAAAAGGTATTTGGTAGACATACCTGAATGCTTTAAAAATCAATATCAATATAGATCATGATAATACAAGATCAATTAATATAAAAGGTAGTTGGTACAAATATGTGGATGCTTTAAAAATCAATACGAATACAAGTCATAATTTCAATCATTATGCTTGTAGAAAATATTAAGTTGAATTGATAATTATTCTAGTTTGAAGAAGAAAATATTTTTTTATAAATAATTTATGTAAAATATATATTAAATAATTATTTAGTTCATGTAAATTTTTCAATAATTTAAAAATCAAAGTCAATATAGATCATCATTTTAATGATTATATTTGTAGAAATTATTGAAAATTAAAAATAAATTAAGAATAACCTTTTATTTAAAGAAAAAAAAATTGTAAATATAAAATTCATAGAAATGTTTAGAAGACAAAAATATAGTAAATTTGAATTTTTAGATATTTATTGTTTATATAAAGTGAAAAAAATTTATAACTTTGGAAGGAAGGAAATATCTAATTTGCCTTATATATAAGTTTTTAAATGAAAAATATGATGGATTTTTTATATTTAGAAAAAGATAATTTTATTTTGAAATGATAGGTTTAATTTATTAAATTTTATTTAAAAAAAACAAGTATAGAGTTATATGAAAAGAAGATAAAGTTTTTAAAATTTATATTTTAGTTTTATATATTCATTTTAAATATTTATTCTTAATGGTTTGTTCAAAAGAACGTTCAATGGAAAAAAACGATGACCTGTATTTGTATATCTAAATGAGAATTGTTTTAAATGGATGACCTATATTTGTAATATGTAAATGAGAATTGTTTTAAACGTGCCACCTTCATGTCTATATAATTGTTTTAAAGGTTAGTTTTAAATATCTTTATTGTTGAATGGTTTGTTCAAGTAAGTTGGATTTAATGGCAAGGAATACGAGTGATATTTGTAATATTTAATGTTATTTAAAAGTTTAAATTTTATAATAGGAATATTGATATTTGGTTGGTGTCAAAGTTGATTTTCATAACTTTATTTAAGTATAGCCAATCACATTCATTTTAGAATTGACAAAGCTTGTAATGTATTCTATAAAAGGTGAATAGTTCCACGTGTATAAGCCTCGGAATATATAGATATATATACATAGGCAAGGCAAATATGTATGTATTCAGGCATGCATATCCACTGCTATTGTATCGAAAATATTCGGAATTTTTAGTGGTAACCTAACTCTGGCCCTGGATCTACCTACTGGAAAATTATTATCGACATTATTACTTTTGGTGGAGATGATGGAAGGCTGCATCATATACATATGTGTATTCTACATAGGGATTCTGACGTCATCTGAGTTAGTTAGCAGTGTCGTGTACATGCGATTTGCGTTTGGAAGGTGAACGGTAATCCATTCATCTTGATGATTCCATAAGTTCTCCGTTTGAATTAATGCATGGATTTGTGTATGTCTATCCACAAGAGTTTTGAGACGACAATATATTGCTCGGAGATCATCATAGACCATTGTAACTGCGAGGGAGAAGGTGAACACATAGACTTGAGGACATGCCATCCATGACACGTGGTGATAATTTGTTCAAAACTGAATAAATTTGGTGGGAAAAATATCCTTTGATGGATTGCATTGGAAGCTGCCGATCCATGAATGTTCTAGTCATAATTATGACAGAAAAAGGTCACAGAACAATTTATAGGAGACAGGCGTAATAATCCTGCAGTCTGAGGTTAGTTTTCTTTTAAATTTCATTCTACCTCATATGGTGGCGCCCTATTACATCTACCGACATTCCGCCTACAGTAACTCTATTCATGCATATAGGGCTTTCCAGAACATCATTTATTCCCTTGGAAATCAAGTACAGGTATACCAAACATTCCTACTTTGAGTATGTTATTCAGTAACCCTGCAATTTTGTTTGTAACCAGCTAAGGGAAGCCTAAACATGCGAAAAATTTGAAGAACATTCAGCAAAAACAAGATGAGATGATTGGGATTGACTGTAACCCTAACATTTGGAAACCAGCCGCGCTATCGCAGATGACGAATGATGAGGGTGAATCCGTTCAGAGATGGGAATTAGTATTCGAGGGAGCTTTTTAGAGGAAAATTCCTCTCCATATCCACAAGTTAGAATCTATGCTATGAGATGGTATACTTCATTATAGGGTAATTACTAATTGATAACATGCCCAACGGTGATCCTCAAGATTTCATGCATTACAATGCCGAAAGAGTCGATTATTGATTTGAATGTTTTTTTCGTTATAATTTTCAATGTGTCTTTTAAGAATTTTATGCGCTATTCCTCGGCGTAAAATTTTACTGCGGTGGATAATGAACACAATAAAATAAATCTGTAAATCAGAAAGGCTACAGTTAGGAAAAATCGAAGGCAGAAATGTAAAGGATAACAGGTATGCTGTGTGATTTTAGGACTGATGTTTTCCCGTATGTTAACTTTACAATTTGAAATAACTCGATATATAATCACCTTCGTAACAGGCGATCAGTAAGTAAGTACTGGGCTGCATTGCATTTAACATAATTCAGTAATTGGGTGCATAAGGTTGGAGTGTGGGATAAGTGGTACTTATTCTGTCTTTTTTCTCAAGCACATATCTGACACGAACTTGAAAGGAATTTTCCCGTAAAAATGAACCCGACTATTCTCACCACAATCTGCAATTTCATCTTAAAGTTAAATCTCAATAGATGTAAATGGCCGAAAGTATGATTTAATAACAAAATATATTTCGACAATTTAAAGTTACAAGTTTTAGAGATAAA
Source organism: Picea sitchensis (assembly GCA_010110895.2). Classification (NCBI taxonomy): domain Eukaryota; kingdom Viridiplantae; phylum Streptophyta; class Pinopsida; order Pinales; family Pinaceae; genus Picea; species Picea sitchensis. Next base: position 74,960 of record SNQJ01S0009387.1, on the reverse strand, counting down.
ACAGGGTCATCTGGCTGCCACAGCCATACAACACTCCAGCATTTACCGTATCAAGTACTCGGCTTTAGTTGCATAGAATCTGCAAACAAAACGCCAGCATGCAAGCACATATCTGACACGAACTTGAAAGGAATTTTCCCGTAAAAATGAACCCGACTATTCTCACCACAATCTGCAATTTCATCTTAAAGTTAAATCTCAATAGATGTAAATGGCCGAAAGTATGATTTGAATAACAAAATATATTATTTCGACAATTTAGAAGTTGCCTGAGTTTTGAAGAGATAAAAAACGAGGTCATCTGACTGCCACATATACAACGCTCCAGCATTGCCATCACAGTACTCGGCTTTCGTTTCAGAGAATCTGCACACAAAACGCCAGCATGCTGTTAACTTATTTTAAGATCGTGCCGGTAAGGTAATACATGTTCTGAATTACTATTCTCCCATCAAAACTTGTATGAATCTTCAAATATGAAATAACAAAAATGTGTTTTAAATAGGTTTATTAACTTAATACTATTTAAGATGATCCAAGAGTAACATGCCATTTCAAATTAGAAGCCAAGTTTACAAATAAGAAATATACACCAGCTTTGCAACGCTCATGGTAATATATTCAGCGGTTATACAGCATTTATGGTGATATATATGTGGAGATACACAGTGAAATATTATTTTATGTTGACTGAACCTGAATATCAAGCCATATACTATCATGAAATATATAGAGTGGGATATCGATACAGATAGATCACATTGTAATAAATACTGCATCACTAGGTACTATGCATATTGTTACTTCCCAAGTTGGTATATTGATGTCAGAAATCGGTGAATTAACCCAATGGTCGTGAATTCTTCAGAGGATCGAATTCTGAGGTAAAGCACATTGTGTCATCCATGGAGTAGATTGTTGTCATGGGTTGAGATATTTATTGAGTCCATAAAAACCGAAGTTAAGGTTTTAAACCATTTCCAAATCTAGCATATAAGAAAAGTTTTATACCATTTCCATATCTAGCATATAAGAAAAGAAGTTGATTTTAAAGTGATGGTAAAGAAGTTGATTTTAAAGTGATGGTATTAAGAAAAGTTTCAAACCATTTCCATATCTAGCATATAAGAAAAGAAGTTGATTTTAAAGTGATGGTATTAAAAGCACTTGGAGCACTACTACATTTGGGCTTAAAATTCCAAATCCACTCCTAAATATAAAAGGAAAACATATATTTTAGCATCCCAAGTCACTACCACTTATTTTATGTCTTGTTAAAGTTAAGGTATTAAAAACACTTATACTATACATGTTAAAGCCGTGACACTATACATCTTAAATCCTTGACATAGTGACATTGGAACCATGTTAAAGATGTAAAGATGTGACCTAACACTTCTGTTAGTAAAATTTGTTAACCTTATTGGAAATGGAGTGTCTCATCATATAATTGAGTATCTCATCATATATGTTAAGAGAATGGTACATGCTTGATTGCAACATAAAATAAAGTGTTGTTAAGCGCTTATTTTTATATTTACATGTATAATTAGGATTTAATTAATTATGAGAGTATGTCTCATAAACAGAATAGAATAGATTCACAAATATATATTTTTCAAATAATTGAATATATTTTTTTTTTTGCATAGAGAGGCTTTCTATATAACATAAAACAATAAAAATGTATGTTAGCTCCATTATTTATATATAGAGAGAGATTTTTTGTAACTATTCTAAGTTTTGGTCATTTTCATCTAAATTTGAAAACATAAATCTGCAACAAATCACAATTTTCTATTTAAATTAAATAAAAAATATCCTCGCAAAAACATCAAAATGTAGAAACGTTAGATTATATATACTTTGAATGAATAAAAACCATCCTAGATGTCCTTCTTAACAAATCCTTGGACATCTTCCTAGGAATTGTAATGTGGAACATATGGAAGGAGACGAACAAAACAATATTCAAACATAATTCCTTCACTACTCATCAAATTTGGGCCAAAATTCAAGAAAATGTGCAAGAATCCATAGCATCAAGTACCTGGTCAGATGAAGACAACACATTGTTAGCTGACGATGAAATCATCTTCATGCAATAGAAACTTGGTAGGGTGTACCAAAAAGCAATCAATGTACCATTGTGTAGTAGGAATCACCCTCACCGAGTTTGGAAGCCATCGAAAGGAGTTATTAAACTGAACTTTGATGGAGCATCAAAAGATAATCTGGGGAAATGAGAGGCGAGAGGGATTTAGAGGGTAAAATAATATCCATGTTCATCAGGAAATTAGGGTACAATATTAATAATGGTGTCGAATTTGAAGGGTGCTTCAGAGCTTTACCCATGGCCACAGAGTGGAAGTGAAGAGTCTCGGTAGCAGAAGATGATTCTCTCCTAATAATATTGAATCTTTAGCTATTGATCGATGGATAAGACCCAAAAAAATCTCTTCAAATTAAAGACTTTCTCATGGTTGGGTTCTGATTGTTGAATCAATCAAGAGATTCTTGGTGATTATTCCAAACCAGGTGCGACGTAGTGCAAACTTAGTGGTAGATTATTTGGCCAAACTAGGCATTCAACAACGAGACCACCTTTCGATGTGGAAGATTGGGGACCCCGCTAACATGCCTATCTAGAAGGATACCTTGAAGCTCAATCACATTGACACGAGGCCCTCGGATTGGATTCTTGAGGTTGGGACAAGACCAACCGCTTAGAGGCCTCATAAGACATCCGAGATAACTAGAAGGTCAGAAGATGGGGTTTGTGGTCTTTCCATGCAACGGTGATTTTATGAAGGGTTAGTCGATATGCATGTCAACAGGTCCCACCATAATGAATGAGTTGATGGGGGTTCATGCAAGGATGTGGAAAAGACAAGTGCGATTAGTATAGCACGAGGGGAATCCTAATTACCAAGCTTACTCGTACTTCACTCAAGCAAATGGGTAGGAAGTACAGAATGAGAATGGCCATGAGTTATGCGACATGAAGTTTAGTTATGGGATTAAGAGTGATGGTACTTTGAGGACAAATCTCTTTGGAATGAAGCCTCTCGAAGAAATCATGAAAAGACCTTTCCGAGATGGAGTCGAGATGTGGCAGTATAAAAAGAGCTATAACCATGGTTTGGCTCATTTTTTGCAAAATTGAGTACTCTAGATCGACTCAACCTAAATTTCAATGCCTTGGGTATTGGTTATGGTGGTGGAGAATTGTAGAGGCCATCCAGTGGCACTGTCCTCCTTGGAAAAATAGAATGGGACACTATAGGGGACGGGGGCTTTGGACTGACTTCGCATAAGTTCATGCATTCTAATGAGAGAAGAAGAACGAAAAGTAGAAAATCAGAAGTAAGGTGGCAGCATCATCTAGAAAGAAGCAGAAAGGATATGTGTTGGGTGTCGATCATTCCTAGAAAGAGTCAAAATATGTCCAAAAAGGGTGTGTGGGAGTCTAGATATAAGGAGAAACAAAGGGAGATTTCCCTCCCCTAGGGTCTAGAATATCGTATGAGGACAACAAGGGTTGCACGAATGGATGGAACGAAATTTAAAAATATATTCTTCGATGAGTAGAAGAAGACGAAATCGTAGATAGAGGAAGAGGTCAGGAGCCCCCATCACTCTACCTCCCACACACACAATGTCAGAGAAGTTATAGCATGGGTTGAGGATCTAAAATTTTCCAAAACTAGGGAAACAAAGTACTTTGAGTTGGCTGAAACCTATTCGATCGTGGATGCGATGGTGGATTGGGAGGTAGAGAAAGGAAAGACAGAGAACGAGAATACCCTCGAGGAAATTAAGTTATTGGAAGGTAAATTTGACCTCTTTTGTCATTTTGAATTCGACATAGAATTCTGAGTTAGAAATATGACTCAAAACTAGGACAACTCCCTGAGCAGATCTAGGAATCCAAGCTTGGTAGGGTCCCACAAGTTACCAATTCAAGTTGAGGACGAATAATTGGCTCATGTGGTTGTTGGGGAAGTCAACAAGGCAGAATATCATCTCAACACTCTAAGGAAATTTGGAGCTTGAATCTTTGGGTTCCACTGTGATATCTGTTTTCTCTGTTGATTCAGTTATGGATGGGTCTTTGGGTTGATAACATAGTTGAGGGAGAAAATTAGGGCGTTAGGCTCTAAATGAATATTCTAGGCATTGTGGGCCAAGAAAAACATCTCAAACAACCACACTTGAACTCGCAAAGGTATCCTTGGCCTTTGAGTGGGGACATCTATGACATGAAGATATTCTTAGTACCAAGAATAGGTATTATGGACCTAAATGTGGTGGAGGGATACATATCAATAAAAAGGTCATAAGGGAATCTTATAAACATCTACGGGTAAGAATGATGACTCAGAATTCCACATAGGTCCTCTAAAGGGTATCATTGTCTATCAAATGGGAATGTGATCACCTTTAAGATATTTTGAGATCTAGGCATGGATATTGAGGCCTTAGACATGGTTGGGGGTGAAAACATAGGGATTGGACCCTCAAGTAATATTCTAGGAATTYGTGTCTATCACCAACACCTCGAATCAACACACATGATGTCTTGAGTGTATACTTGCCTCCTAGYTCTGATATAGATGTTGTTAATAGGTTTTGGATACTAGGTATAAGTATTAGGGACCTTTATGTCATTGAGGGAGGAAACTTAGGCCTTATACCCTTAAGGAGGATTTTAATAATTTTGGTTTGATAATGAYTCCATGAACCACAAKACATGATTTTACAATTGTATCCTTGGCCTCTAAATGGCGATATTCATTATATTAAGAAAGTTTGAATGCTAGGTATTGGTGTAACGGTCCAAGACATATATGGACGAGAAAAACAAAGCCTTAGGCCATAAATGAATATTATAGGAACCCAAGCCCAAGAATGAGGTTGAGAACCAAAAAAGATGATCTTTCGAGGGAATATCTTGTCTCCATGTGGGGATATGGGAACCATGATGAATTCTCTAGAACAAGGTATGTGTTTCATGTATTTAACATGGTCAAATGAGGACACTTTGGACTTAGTCCATAAAGGAATATTTTATGCATCTAGGGCCAAATCATTTTTTTTAAGTAACACACATGACCACCCAAGGATATCCTTTGTCTACGAGTAGTAGTTTTCAATCAATTGCAATTTTTTTGGAACTAGGTATCAGTATTGAGTCCTTAAACAAGTCGAAGAGATGAAGCTTGGGCATTAGGTCTAAAACGTATATTTTAGTTATTAAGTTACATGGAAGATTCCTTGAACGAACACACACGACTTCTTTGTGGTATATTTAACCTTTGAGTGGCCATATGGGCACCATTAGAAGGTTTTGAGCACCAAGGATGGGCCATAGAGCCAAATACATGGTAAAAGGAAGAAACAAAACCATTAGGACATACAATAAGATTATAAGAATCCATATCCAAGAAAAATTCCTTGAATAGCCAAACCTAACCTATTAAGAGTATCGTCTACCTCTTAGTTTGGATATATACACCATTAGGCTCTAAAGGTAGCTTCTAGGTATTAACATTCATAAATGACAGCTTAAAAAACATAGATGAACTATGAAGGAGATGTTTGGGCATCGATTGGATATATGGACACCTTTAGGGGTTTTTGAATACTAGGTATAGGTTTTGGAGTTTTCTACATAGTTGTGAGAGGAAAATTGAGCCTTAGGCCTTGAATGAAGCTTGTAGGAATCCAAGGCCAAGAAAAACATGATGAACCTCCATAAATAATCCTTTTAGGACATTATTATCATCTGAGTGGGGGATATTTGTGAAATTAAGATATTTTTAGTACTAAATGTGGGTCTTATAGACCTAGACATGATGGAGGGAATAAACCCAGTCCCAACTCCCTCAAAGAAAGTTTAGGCATATGGGACCTATACAATTTTCACATGAACTTGGCTAGTAGAAAATGAACACACAAAACTTGAGAGAGAGAAGAGAACAAGGTAGAATGAAAGAATCATATTAACTCAAAGAGTAATGGTAAAAATACACATGATATACTATACACGAGGAAACTAGTTCGCCATAGTAGTTTGCTACAAAGATCTAGACACTCCTTGATAGATACTGGAGTTAACTACCACCTAGTCCTAGTTAACTCACCATTCATTCATAAATTAACTAAAGAATCACTAGTGGAGTGAGGAGAGAATAATGAATTCACATGTGTTACATCTTCCTTGTTGTGATTCAAAGGCAAGTGCACACTCATGGTGACGATACTAAGGTATGCATGCAACCCTTGGTGATAATACTGAGGTTTTCATGCAATACTCAACTTGACTAGTATAAATATGGTGTAACTAACTTAAGACTGAAGAGGATATGACACCCTCATCTAGGGGAGAATATCTCTAACCAAGGGCACCATAAACATAGACTAGCACCCCCATATGGGTTGCTCGAGAAATTACTTATCTCCTATTTACATGCATCTCCTTGCTATTTTCAGGAAGTACTTAATATTTCCAAATCTTACCCCTTTGAAGATCAAATTTACTATGTAATTACTGGTAAAATTTCCTCTCTTACCAAATTTTCATGAATCTTAATTAATGACAATGCATTAAATTCTAAATTTCATTGGATTTCCAATTAAGAACCTAAATTCTCATTTCTCATTATTTTCTTATTATTTATTTTAGAATACTTGGCCTCTTCAATATTAGTGCTATTTTCATTAAGGCCCAAATATATATCTCGTATCCTTTAAATTTTTTGGTATAAAGTATTTAGGAAAAACTTAAAATTAAAAACATTCTTATGTAGAAATTAACCTTTTTCTCTTTCAGATGTTGAGTATAGATTCTAACTATTCCATCATCCCCATTAGCACATAATATGGGTTGAAAAACTCAATAAACATCAACTTTCATAACTATAAATCTCTTTGTCAAATACAAACAGTCAACAAGTGATGTTTTAAATCAAAATGAAATTCAGTTGTAATGTTCTCACGATTTTACCTAAGTTTGTCACTCCACTTTTAACAAAAAAAAATGAATTTAAAATGGTGTGAAACACATTCTAAAATATTTACGAGCTTAACATTGCATAGGTTTGACAATGAAATACTTATCTAGAAAATGAAAATAGTTGTAATTTTTGAACGGTGTACCATTTTCCACCCAACCATAGGCACAATTGCTCATGTTGTTTTCATAATTGGCTAAGCCCTATCCATATCATGATGCCATGAGAGGAATTCTTCTTTCGTCTCAGTAAAAAACAAAGGGATGAAGGTTACTCTCCTTCTCCCATAGTAACCTAGCAGACAATCTTCTATTCCCCAAGGAAGGGGGCATGTTGTGATTGCTCACTCAATCACTCAAATTCTCTACAACCGCGTTTATGAGCTTGATTAGAAAACAATGCCCAAATGTTCTTGTACCCAGAAAATTATATGTTATTACTTCTCTTCAGAACCAGATAGCTTCACACGCTCTTACTCTTCATAAAAATGGTCTCCAAACCCATTCATGTGCATCATCTTCTTTTTCCCCATGATTTTCCTCATTTTCTTTCCTTCTCCAACAATATTTTGTGGGTCAATCCCCCAATTCGTGGGTCAAATCAGAAATTTCCAGATGGGTACTCTTCCCATTCTCTCATTGATTTATGATGAAGACGTTTCAACTACCAACTTGATTGGTAAATAAATTCTCTCGAACAGAAGACTATTCTGGGTCTCAACATTTTTAAATCCATAAGAGTACTCACCTAGAAGGGGTCATATCAACCATTACC
>SNQJ01S0009387.1:34859-63129 GCA_010110895.2 Picea sitchensis | reverse complement strand
TCAATGATATTGGTAATAATTAAAGGGGGGCTTAATAATTTTAAATTGTTTAATTAAAATGCTTTACGTATGCGGGAAGGGATAAGGCATTAAAGAAATGGATAAGATATTAATGAAGGAAGGGAAGGAGTTGGAAGGGAGATCATTCTAAGGGAGTTGGGAAGGATTTTGGGAGCTCTAAGTATTGCAGAGAGGGAGGTGAAATTTTGTGAGTGGCATTGACATAGTGGACTGGAGTTGCTGGGGGTTTTGGGCAAGGAGGGCTAGGATATCCGTTGATATCCTCGGGCTAGGGAGCTACCTAGTCGGCAGGGAGGAAGGAAAAACAAAAAACAAAAAAATCGGATCCATTAACTCACAGTTTTAATTTGCCCTAATGTAAATGGGAGGAGGAGTGGGGGCCATTGGAAACACTGCTCTCCCCGTGGTCACCTGGCACAGAATGATCCTCTGATACGCCTTTTCCTTTTTGGCTGGGGTTCTTGGGATCGCTGTCATCATCGCTGTCATCTTCATCGAAGGACTTGTGTTGTGGAAAACACAGCACTTCTTGGAGCTCTTCTGGTTCATGAACTCATTGTTGACGGTGCCTTCCTTCCTTCTGACCTTCTTGCGGCAGGGGACCAGAAGAAACTTTAAAACCTGTTGCGGTGAACCTTCCTCAACTATGATGGTGGTAGTGGAAGACGAGCCAGTCCCGACGACAACCATTAACGCCATACTGATGTCCAAGCTATGAAGCTTCTCTGCTGATATAACCCATCCCAATCAACTCCACGTTCTTCATGAATGGTAGCTCGAACTACATAACCGCGATCCAGTGGCAACTTCACCAGCCATGAGGCGATGAATCCCAGCGATATAAAGTCGATAATCAAAACCCAACACTAAGACAAAGCCACGCACCAAGCCCCCAAGGAAGCATAGAGTGCACCATACATCAATTCACACTACGTGGGAGCAAGATATTAAAGTACGCTCCTGTAACGCAGACCATGTTGTGGTATTGATCGATTGATCTGCTTGGTGGGGTGAACAGAGAATTCCTTCTTTAGCTTGGTTGCGTATTCTATAGTAAAGGAAGCTTGGTAAAGACGGGAACCAAAGGGATTTTACCCGCTCAAAAGCTTCGTCTTCCAAGCAGCAAGAACGAGGATGAGTAATGTTGTTATTCGGCATGTTACTTAGCGCACTCGAATGAAACAACAGTTGATTCGGTTGGCTCAGTGGAAACAGTTGATTCGATTGGTTCAGTTGAAGCACCACCTGTATAAGCTCGACCCGTATCAATCATAAACCGGTTGTTGGCTGACTTCACCGAAGAATTCCTGCTGCGAATGTTCTAAAACATAAACCTCCAAAACCCCAGTAATGAAGAACCCCAGTATTAAAATCTACAGTCCAGTAGTAAAAGGCTTCAGAAAGTCAAAGTTGAGACTAATGTGATCCTCGACGAGAGGAACTAGAGTGAGTAGACCAATATATATGAACGGTTGTGTAAATAGTACTTCATGGGCACGGTTTGCTATGATGGTCACGTCTCCTACAACTGCATCAACTTCCTGAAGTACTTTGCAAAGCCTAGCAGCTGCCACCATTGGAAGAGAAAAATTCTCCTCCTCATCCTCTACTTCAGCTGTGAATATACGATTCCCTGCCTTCTTTTCACATGACCCTCACACAGAAAACACAAAGCTTGAGGAACGGTTCCGGATCCTCATCAACTTCTCTCTTTCCTGCACAGACAACAATCCATGACCAACCAAAGCTCGTAGAAAATGGATGCCAATGGAAGTGAACATAATGAATGGGAGGAGCACCCATGTTACAGAATGCAAAATCATTGCGAGGGAGCCGAGCATTTGCGAAGGAGCCAAGCAGCGATCCTGCCGAGAAGGAGGCGGACCAACATGTGGGACGCATGCAAGCCCCATGTTGCCTACTTGTGAGTCTTCGGGCAAGTGGCAATCCCCGCCCTGCCAATAGTTTTTTTTATTTGCTTAATTTTAATTTAGTTGTAACATTATATGTTAAATTATTTATTAAATTTTTCTTTATATGTTTTTTTTATTTGTTTAAGTTGAGAAATATTATATTATTTGATAAAATAAAAAAAATAAAAAAAATCAAAGATTAAATTAAAGTATATTAATGAAGATAATAAAGTTAATAAAGTTTAATTAATAAGTTAATTAAAATATTAATAAAGTTTAATTAATAAGTTAATTAAAATATTAGTTAAGTTTGAATAATATAAAAAATAAAAAAAAATTATGAGTCCACGAGAGTCGAACCCTGGACCTCCTCCCACCGTGAAAGTTTTAACAAAGTCCGCCCTACCAATGCGTCATGCGTTGTTTCTTTTACAAATAATTTCACAAATAAATACTTTAACTGTCATACCCAAGACCACATGCCAAGCTATCAAGCACCAAAGACATAAATGGAGGAGCCCACAAAGGGACGTATGTGTTCAACGCAGCGTCTTAAGAAGAACACTAACGCAGAAAAGTACATAGCGCTGGTGTACGCATATTGGCGTAAATTAATAAACATAAGTTCGGGAGTCATTTTTAATCAAGTTGTAAGCGTAAATTAAAAGGGCTCACAGTAGGACAAGCGGGAAGGAGGCAACATATGCACTAGGAGCGTAAGCATAGGAAGTGGAGAGTGAGGGGCAAGGCTAACGTAGCTATAGGGAAGAAAACCAATAGTTATTTTCGTAGGGGCAAAGAAACGAAGCTTAGATGCTTAAACCTAACCCTAACTTAGACAATCCCCTAATGGAGTAATGTCTGTTTCCCCTCTAATGGAGTAATGTCCGTTTATAGACAAGTAAAGAAAAACTTAATGCCTAACCCTATTTCTAGTTTGAGTAGCACCAATTTGAAACATCCCTGAATTCACCCTGACAACTTTGGTGGATGCGTGTCAGCATGTGTGACGATGGTCAAGACTCGAGGGAGTCGAGGGAGCCGCCGCCTCGGGCACCGGGCCAACACCGGGCCACACTAACACCACCATCGCCTAACTAGCCTCCTCATAATCGCCGCTGAAGCCATCAACAAGATTCCTAGGCATGCATTAACCGGTAATCGGTGAACCTCCACCGTTCGGAATAATCCGTGGCATCAAGGGGATTCGTGGGGAGGACCTCCACCGAAGACATCGAGAGCGCAAGACCAAACTTCCAGATTTTTAGTCGAGGTCACGCTGAACGCCAAGGAATCACAGTTGGAAAGCATGACCGTGCGTTTTGCATTAAGGGACTATGTGCCCAACTCAAAGGCAAAGATCGTAAATTTTCGCCAAGGGACAACGCCTCAACCGGGTGGGGTAACCCGGAAAGAAAATTGCACCTTACCCCGCATTATTCCATATATTGGGAACTTTTCGAGGGAGAGGTTCAGAGGAAATATCTACCGACGTAATAATGGTGGAACAATGTGTTGGGCATTTCATGCCTTAGCAATGTGGAAACAAAACTCAGAAGATATGAGGATCGTGTTTATGAACTATCAAACATATATGTCATATGGATAACGCACTACAACGACAAAAGTGAGACTTCGCCAGATAATGGATTGAACCCTAGATAAGAGCTATGGTGAGGATATGGAAACCGTCTTCAAAAGAGTGCACGCCATGGAAAATGCGTATTACTGGAAGAACATATGAACTTGACCTGGGGTACAAGACCAACATTTCCACACCGCCCAGGATTCGTAGGAAAGGCCTCCGCGACATTCTAGAGGGGCCTGCCACACCGCCTATGGTAACGTGATTCGCGCTGGCGACGAATGCAGGGATTTCAATGGAAGCAAGTGCAACATCTCACCATCGCCAATGGTGCGCTAGACCATGATCATCTCGCGGAACAAAGGAGGTAAGGTGGGTTCCAAGGAAGGAACTCATTTCAAAGACGTACACATAACAATGTACGTGTTCAATCTAGTGTTACGGTTAAAAAGCGGGGACCCCATTACCGCCGTGGACTCCAGCCCGGCAGTTACAATCTGGTTTCGTGCATAGAGAAGGAAATGTACCGATGGGGAGAGCAAGTAGTAGCCACCATATTTACGCTAAAGAAGCACAACCCGCGAAGGTCAACATCAATCCACTCTGGTGGAGTCATCGCACGCTAAATCATATCAATGTTAATATTTTGTTTGATTCTCGTGCCGCATTTATAGCCTTACTTCACCACCTACATTAGAAAAGAGTGGGTTATGCCCACGGTTAACGATGACTTTAAACAAGCTCCAGATGGCTTCGAGGGAAAACAAGAAGTAGGAACTAGTGTCGATAATTGTGGCTAGTAGACCGGTGAGTGTGTACTACCAGGTTGAAGTTATACGTCACTGCTCTTGGGGCGATGACCTAATCATTGAATGATTGGTTAGGAGCTCATCGAGCCAGATTGTTTCACAAAGAGGGCGCTTTGTGTCGAAGGATGAAGGAATACCAATAGAGATCTGTGGTGTACGGATAAAAGTGTCATTACACTTTATATCAAATCCATGAAGGTTGCTACGCATGAGGCAAGGGTGTCGAATTTTATGTAGTGGAAGCGTTGAATGAAAGGAAGGGACCCTCATTGATCAAGATCCAAGATTATTAATTAAGATGTTTTCTCCTAACGAAAGCCACGAGGATTACCTCCAGAGTGGGAGCTTGATTTTACAATTGAGCTAAAACTGGGTGCAAAACCAATTTACAAAACTCCATATAGGATGACAAAATACTGAACTTTGTGAATTGAAATGCAACAGAGTTACTGGACTTAGGCTAATAAGGCTTAGTATTCCACCCTTGGGCGACCGCGTAATTTTGTAAAGAAGAAGGATGGATCCCACGAATCGCGGTATAGAATACGTGGACTTGAATCGTATACGTTGAAGAATAAAATTCAATGCCACAAATAGATGAGCCCTTCGATCAGATGAAAGGAGTACGTATTCCCAAAGATCAATTCCATGCATCGTGGTATCATCAGCTAAGGATCAAGGAAGGTGATATCCCAAAATGGCCTTCCCAACTGGGTTTGTACATTACGAGTTTGTTGTAGTACCTTCATATTGACCAATGCTTAGCAAAGATTCGCGGAGCCTTATGAACTAGTAGACCTCGAAGTAATTAGACCGCTTGCACAAGTCTTTTAGATGATATAATTACCATTCCAAGAATGTTATAACATGAGGAACACTTACTTAATAGTGTTGTTCCCTAGAGCATCAAAATTGTATGGGAAGCCTAAGTGTTTCTTCTTTCAGAAAGAAATCCACCATTTAGGTCATATCATTGCCGGAGAAGGAATCTTGTGGACTGAAAGGTAAAGGCCATTATGGAACGGCCAATGCATCCTAAAAATTCCCATGAGGTGAGGAGCTTCCATGGGCCAGCGTGTTAATACCCAGACTTGTAGAAGGATTCTCAAAAATAGTGAAGCCCATCACAACCCTGTACCTGGCAATGAGCATGAATGACCCAGAGTGTGATAGGGCTGCTCATTGAGCTCTGCAGAGGTTACTTTAACTAGGCAAAGGCCAATTCTAATGAAAGTGTCGGATATGGAAAAAAGGGACTACACCTGGCCCGGTTCCATGCCTCAAGCAAGGGTTGGGGCCGGCCCCAATCCGTGGTGTGGAGGACAGCTTGTTAGCAAAGCTAGCAGCGCTACCCAAGAGTTATATGCTTAATTCATGATTTAGGGAGTTGGCGGTCAGAATGCTAGCTATGGAAATTTGGAGGCACTATTTTGTTGGGTGAAACTTTGAGCTCCAAATAGACCATCAAAGTTTAAAACATCTCTCACCCAAAGAGACTACTAAAACGCCAGCAAAGGCTTATTGGAGTGAGTTTATGAGTGAGTATGATATTGGAATTTCGTACATCAAGGGAAAGGAAAAATGTGGTCGCAGATGCCTGAGTAGGAGACCATCGTGTATCTTCTCCTTGGTAAACTTAAAGGTCAATCCGAGGGAATGTGTGTTGACACACAACCCTAGGAGATAGTTGGTATTTAAAGGTTACCTAAACCTGTGAGTGGGGAGGCATTTAGACCCAAAGCATGAAGGATATAATATGGAAATGCATCGGATTGTTAAGATATCGAGGAAGGATGTACATCCCCTCGAATGGGGATAATTCGAAGCATCATATTTAAGGAAGCCCATAGATCACTTTTATTGTGCACATCCGCGTGAAGAAGATGTATCCAGACATGAGGAAGCTCTTCTTTGCGAAAATGAAGCCGATGTAGTCCATTTCCACGCCAAATTCCTTGAGTGTCAACAGGTGAAAGCCAACCACCATCATCCGCCGAAGCCTCCCACAACCACATGATATTCCCATGTCCAAACAAGTCACCTGCGATTTTGTTGTGTCATCAACACATCCCATAGACACAATGCCATTCTTTGGTGATAGTGATGTCAACCAAGAGTGCTCATTTCTATTCCTATAGAGACACTTACGACAAGTCATTGATATGGCACGGTAAGTTTATAAATGAGGTTATCCTATTTGCACGCGGATACCTAAAAGACTATTTCAGATGTGGACTCCAGATTCACTTCTAGGTTTTGATGTATTACAATGGCCATGAACTTCATTGAACTTTGCTAATGTACCTTTATCATCCCCAAAACATGGGCAAGATCGAGAGGAGTAAATCGTCACAAGGAAAGACATGCTTAGATGTATGTAACGGATAATCAAACCTAGTGGAAGAAGCACCTACCTTGGTAGAGTTTGCCTACAATAACAGCTATCATAGTTCCATTGGAATGCCACCCCTACGAAGCTTTGCCGTGAGGCCATGTAACGCCTATCATTGAGAGTTGGATAGATCTAGAAGACAAAGAGTAATAGTAAATGTAACCCGATTCAAGAAATGGAGGAAACAGTGATCTGCATTAGGGCAGAGATTAGCAGCAACGGATAGGCGTAGTGCCATGGAGAGGCACACATGACAGCACTAAAGTTATGAAGTGGGAGACCAAGTTTTCATTCAGACAGCCTAATAAGAGTACCCATGGTTCACTGAAGGGGACAAATTTGTCACCTCGATGTATAGGACCATTCTAATCCAAGAGAAAATTGGACCAGCTTCCTATCGTCTCCTCAGATCAGCCACCCCTAATTTGCATAAAACTAACTAACAATGTATTTCATGTATCTTTTACTTAGCCATTATGTTGTTGATGAATCAGTTACAAACTAAATTGGAAGGGAATTGTAGGTATCTATCGTGGGAACCCTCACTCTGTAGAACCATACGCGATATTGGAATCATCAGAGTTCACGTACCAGAACCGTCGCAGACCAAGTTATGGTCCAAGTGGGAAGGCATAGTCCAGACCTGCCACTGAAGATGCCGAGACACTACGTGAGACGGTCCTACTATTTTGACCACCTCGAGAACATGTTTCTCAAGGTGGGTGTATGTACACCACCTTTGACTTAGACAGCCAGATACCGAGGTCTATATACTCATTTCTAAATGCTGTTGAAACTATTAAGGATACACGTGTTTAAAATTTATGAACTTTTAAGAATGTTTAAATGTTGTTTGATGATGATGTATACGATGATCTACTATGAATGTAAACTTTATGAAGGATTAAATGTTATTATTTATGATGATGTATGTAATGCGATCTATTATGTGAATGTAAACTTTACTAATGTTTAAATGTTACCGGGATGATGATGTATATGATGGCCATTACTGTGAGAATGTGAATTAAATGAATTTTTAAATGATATTAGGATGATGTTGGATATGATGCAATCTAGTTTGAGTAAAATGATAATCTTGTGAATGTGTCAAAATTGAGTTATGGGATATTATGAGATCTATTTTGATTGGAAACTTTGATGTTAACTTCTATCTGCATATGTGGATACCAAATTGAAATGATGCTAGTATGTACTCACGTGATGATAAATGCATACAGAAATGTATGAGTTTGTGTTACAGCATCGCAATTCCATGTGTTATGGGCTATGAAATATCCATGATAACATTTAATAAAGCATATATCAGGACCATTAATCGAGAAACATTATGGTATAAACAATGTATGTGCAATTTATATTGAATTGGATGTATTGCTATGATATGTGATTCTGCATGATTTCAGCAATCTACACCTTCCAAAAACTAATAAACGATGAAAAAACCCTCCAGCAAACACCTACATCAGATATTCCATTGTAGGGTGTTGACTTTGTTAGGAGGGGTGGAGGCAATTCCAACCTGTATCCCTCCATTGTAGGTGGGCCATCAGAGGTGGACCCTAGATCCCATTAGGAGGGGTGGAGGCATTTCCCATCGTGGTAATTCAAACCCCAAGTCAAGGGATTCAGCAGTTAGTCACGCCCCCTGTGTCAGTAGGATGATGAATGTCAATTGCCTCAAGTAGGAAGCTTGGTCGAGATAGAGAAACTTCCACTTACTTCAAGTTCCATTTGGAGTTAGTCAATATAGTCGACGCCCAAGATAGTCTAAAGGTGAGGGACACGGATAGGAATGAGTTGAAGCAGGTTAGGAGGAAGGATGAGTAGTAATAGTTTTGACAATATGGAGATCTATCAAAGTGGTGTATCTTTTGATGAAGAAAAATGTGTATATATGAATATTCATTATTATGTAACTAAACCATAGTTGTTTAAAATAAAATTGTAGAATGAGAGAAAAGTACTAAAGGATTTCAAACAATTGAATGGTTTGTTGTCTTTATAAAAGACTAGCCTTTATTTAATTCGGATTGGATGAATACAAATTACTAAATCCATGACAATTTGATTATTAGTACACACACAAGAATAGTAAGGTAATTAGCACATGCAATTCCTTTGTACATGTACACTAAAGTATGTATGAGTTTTCTTGAATTCACTTACTAATAAATGCCTACATTTGTTATAAATGTGAACCATGTTTCCTTCCCCTTTGTACCACCTAGGCCACCTTAACTTAGGGACCTAAGTTTCATATGGATGTATGAACAACCTAGATGAATACATGCTTAGGGATTATTAAGTAAAATTTATTAAATAATTAATTGTCCCACATGGTTTTAATTAAACAATGATTAGTATTAATAATATTAATTGATTATTTATTTATTAATTAATTGTTTTAAATTTTGATTAATTAATTAATTAATTAATTATTACATGTCACACTCAATGATATTGGTAATAATTAAAGGGGGGTTTAATAATTTTAAATTGTTTAATTCAAATGCTTCTTTACTGCATATGTGGAAAGGATAAGGCATTAAAGAAATGGATAAGATATTAATGAAGGAAGGGAAGGAGTTGGAAGAGAGATTATTCTACCCGAAAGTTGGGAAGGATTTGGGAGCTCGGTATTGCGTAGAGGAGGTGAAATTTTGTGAGTGGCATTGACACAAAGGGACCTGGTTGCTCGGGGTTTTGGGCACGGAGGGCTAGGGATATCGTTGATATCCCCGGGACTAGGAGCCACCTAGTGAGCGTGGAGGACATTGGGTAGTTTTCCGTGGTTAAGGAAGCAAGCTTGCCAGAAAATCAGCACATGTTGATAGTATCAGGTTTAGGTATTTACCAAGAATTATGCATTGCTTTGCATTAATTATTAATAAATTTATTACCATGAATAATTTGATTGGCGAATGTTTAAAGAAGTAACTATTTTAATTTTACCACGCTGTTCTAAATTAAATGTTGCTTCTATTTAATTCGGCTGTCATAAATATACATGAAAATATGGAAAGTACTAGACTAACAACAAAACATGATGGAGTGAAAGGTGTATTTAATAGTGTTTTAAAATGACATCCAATCCAAAGATGCCATGTTTCAACATATCTAAACATATGTTAGAGGAGAAACCTTCCATTTTTTACATAATATTTTTCAAACTACAAAAAAGTATCTATGATAAGTTCACATAACCATTTCATAATAAATATGTTTCAACATTTTCTACAATATTTATTATATTGATATATCCCTAAACTTCTAAAAGAAACCATTAATTTTAAAAAAATAATAAAAATAGTAAGTTAATTGGTTCAATAATATTTTGCATGATTATTATTATTTACTTCCAATTATATTCCTAAATAATTCTTAATATTAATAGTAAAGCAAGCTCAAAATGTAGAATGATAAATCTCATGACACGATTAAGCTATATTATGGTTTGATGTTATTCATGAACTAGGGTTTCTATAGACCTAGGTTCTATTCAGTGTTTGTGTGGCCCTGTTTTCCAAGGGGTGTGATCGATCTCATCATGATGTCTAATGGGTAGGGGTAATGAGCCCCCTTGTATTGTAATGCGGTTTCTAGAAAACCATTTGGAGCTCACGGATTGCGACCACATTTTAAACTGTTGCAACAAGAACGGGATCAACCCTACCATGAGGAATCAAACAAGGCAAAGGAAATGGAAGTTGAGGTTGAATTTTCTCATCCAAAAGTTCCTCGAGCATTTGTACCTAGTAAATGCATCCCTCAATTTGATATGACACCGAGGGATGTCGTAAGATACACATGAGTAGGAGAATGCACTCAATATATGAGGGATCACACCCTCATTGAGAATTTTTTGGGGCTATGGACCTCATAAAGAGGTCTAATAAAATGGATGAATACTTAGTGGAAAACCAAAGGCCATTTTGATCTCGAATTAAGCTTTAATGGTTTTTTCACTGTGATCTTCTACAATCCGGAAGATAAAGACTAGATCTTTGAAAATGGGTCCTACTTTTTTAACTCATATTGGACATAATTATTCATCCTAGAAAAGTAATATTTCACATATGCTCCTATTTGGAAACTCTACTTGCTCCCAAAGGAATTATGACTAGGAGAAATCCTAGCTGGAATAGGAAATACAATAGGAATGTTTTTCAAGTTAGTTGAAGAAACATGTCAACCTTTCTACACTTACTATGATCAGATATTTTTTTATATGAAAATATTCAAGCCCCTACCAGTATTTATATTCCTAAAATATTAGAATTAGAAATCAATCCATACCATAGACTACAACCACATATCCTTCAAATGTAGGAAGTATCATGAGCATGGCCATTTATTCATAAATTTTCCCCTTAATGCACCTCCAATTTATATGGTTGCACCCTCTGAAAAAACTAAAGATGGTTTAACCCATGTCCAAGGGAAATGACAACAAAACAAAAATAAGACAACTTTTGTATCCTCCAACACTCAGTAAACTATCAATTCCTTTTAGATATTAAACCAACTCCTTGATTCTCTTGATCTAGTAGAGATTTCTCATCAATCAAGTCAAGATAATACTAATGAAAAAGAAAAGGAAACCCCAGAGCCAATGTCGGAGTATATAGTCCATACCCTGAATGCAAATCCATGGGGGAAGATCAGGTCGTATAAGAAGAAGGTAAAATAGATATAGAAATGGATGAGAAGTAACTAGAAAATATTGATCGTGTGCATCTTGAAGAAGCTTACCACAAGCAATAAATGATGACTCAAACTTCCATATAGGTCCTCTCAAGGGTATCCTTCTCTTTCAAATGGGCATGTGATCACCTTTAAGAAATTTTGAGAGGTGGCATGGATATTGAGGCCTTAAACATGGCTGGGGTGAAAACATAGGGATTGGACCCTCAATTAATATTCTAGGAATTTATGTCTATCACCAACACCTAGGATCAACACAGATTATTCCTTGAGGGTATACTTTCCTCTTAGTTGTGATATAAATGTTGTTAATAGGTTTTGGATACTAGGTATGAGTATTAGGGACCTTTATGTCATTGAGGGAGGAAACTTTGGCCTTATATCCTTGAGGAATATTTTAATCATTTTGGTTTGATAATGATTCCATGAACCACAACACATGATTTTACAATCGTATCCTTGGCCTCTAAATGGGGATATTCATTATATTAGGAAATTTTGAATGCTAGGTATTGGTATTAGGGTTCTAGATATAGATGGATGAAAAAAATAAAGCCTTAGTCCATAAATGAATATTATAAGAGAAGAAGAGAAAGTATTAGCTTGAGAAACAAAACACATGACCTATTGAGAGGATATTTTGTCTCCATGTGGAGATATGGGAACCATTATGAGTTATCTAGAACAAGGTATGGGTTGMAGGTATTTAGCATGGTCAAAGGAGGGCACTTTGGACTTAGTCCATAAAGGAATATTTTATGTATATAGGACCAAACAAATTTTTTTCTAAGTAACACACATGACCACCCAAGGAGATCCTTTGTCTAAGAGTAGTAGTTTTGGATCAATTACAATTTTTTTGGAACTAAGTATGAGTATTGAGTCCTTAAACAAGCGGAAAAGATGAAGCTTGAAAATTAGGACTAAAATGTATATTTTAGAGATTAAATTACATGAAATATGCCTTGAACAACCACAAGTGACTTCTTTGTGTTATATTTAACCTTAGAGAGGCCATATGAGCACCATTAAAAGGTTTTGAGAACCAAGATTAGACATAGGGCCACACACATGGTAAAAAGAAGAAACTAAAGCATTAGGACATACAATAAAATTATAGGAATCGATATCCAAGAAAATTCCTATCCAAACCGAAAATTCCTATCCAAACCTAACCGCTTGAGAGTATCGTCTACCTCTTAGTTAAGAAACTAAAGCATTAGGACATACAATAAAATTATAGGAATCGATATCCAAGAAAATTCCTTGAATATCCAAACCTAACCGCTTGAGAGTATCGTCTACCTTTGAGTTTGGATATCGACACCATTAGGCTCAAAAGGTAGCTTCTAGGTCTCAACATTCTAAAGGTAGCTTCTAGGTCTCAACATTCATAAATGACACCTTAAAAAAATATAGATGAACTATGAAGGAGATGTTTGGCCATCGAGTGNAGTTTGGATATCGACACCATTAGGCTCAAAAGGTAGCTTCTAGGTCTCAACATTCTAAAGGTAGCTTCTAGGTCTCAACATTCATAAATGACACCTTAAAAAAATATAGATGAACTATGAAGGAGATGTTTGGCCATCGAGTGGATATATTGACACCATTAGGAGTTTTTGAATACTAGGTATAGGTTGGTTTTTTATTTTAAATTTCATTTCTGACTCCACTTATAGTGAAGCCCTGGCCCATCTACCCACATTCCGCCCACAGTAACATCATTTATTTCCTTTGAAATCCAGTACAGGTACACCAAACATTCCTAGTTTGAGTATGTTATTCAGTAACCCTGCAATTTTGTTTGTTACCAGCTAAGGGAAGCCTAAACATGTGAGCAATATGAAAAACATTTAGCAAAAATAAGATTATATGATTGGGATTGCCTGTTAGACTCCAGATCCGCAAGTTAGACTCTCTGCTATGAGAGGGTAATTAGTAATTGATAACATGCCCTACGGTGATCCTCTAGATTTCATGCATTGCAATGCCAATGCCGAAAGAGTCGATTATTGATTTGAACGTCTTTTTTTCGTTGTAGTTTTCAATGTGTGTTTTACGAATTTTATGCTCTATTGCTCGGCGTACAATTTTACTACGGTGCATAATGAACACAATAAAATGAATCTGTAAATCAGAAAGGCTACAGTTAGGAAAAATCGAAGGCAGAAATGTAAGGGATAACAGGTATGCTGTGTGATTTTAGGACTGAATCAACGCACCGTATGTTAAGTTAAATACACTTTGAAATAACTCGATATATAATCACCTTCGTAATAAGCGATCAGTAATTAAGTACTGGGTTGCATTGCATTTAACATAATTGGGTAATTGGGTGCATAATTGGGTAATTGGGTGCATAAGGTTGGAGTGTGGGATAAGTGGTACATATTCTGTGTGGGTGGGATATTAGGTGTACGTCGAAAGGCGTACACCTATTGACAATGAGCACAATTAATCACCTTTTAATCTAAAATTCCAATGTGATGGTTAACAATTGAAGATGCTGGCATATTCTTAGTCGTCCTCCCAAATCAATGAATGTGATTTAGTTTTCATAACTTCCTTGTATTTCTGAATGCATCCGTTAACTTGTTTACTTTTTAACATTTACCTAATCATATTAAAAAATTACTGCAACACTATATGATGGACACGTTTAAATGATTAACCTTTCAGATTACCATTTAGATTTCCTCAACTGTCCAAGCATTTGATTTTCTAACTGCCTGTGCGTTTGATTTTCTGTCTTTCCTCACCTATCTGCGCGTTTCATTTTCGTCACGGATTTAAGTAGTCTGCCCATTCTCTACCGCCGATTTCCTTAGCTGTCCCCGTGTTTTCTACAATTACATCGCGTGGGTTTAGACTCCCTAGCACCAGTCCGATCAGTGGCAGGCGTTGCTCAACCCAAATGGAAATTTGAAGACGATGCATGGTAAAACATGGTAATGTTGTAGCCCATAGGCCTTAAATTCCTTACGTGTAAGGAATTTAAGGCCTATGGGCTACAACATTACCATGTTTTACCATGCATCGTCTTCAAATTTCCATTTGGGTTGAGCAACGCCTGCCACTGATCGCTAGGGAGTCTAAACCCACGCGATGTAATTGTAGAAAACACGGGGACAACTAAGGAAATCGGCGGTAGAGAATGGGCGGACTGCTTAAATCCGTGACGAAAATGAAACGTGTAGATAGGTGAGGAAAGACAAAAAATCAAACGCACAGGCAGTTAGAAAATCAAATGCTTGGACAGTTGAGGAAATCTAAATGGTAATCTGAAAGGTTAATCATTTAAACGTGTCAATCATATAGTGTTGCAATAATTTTTTAATATGATTAGGTAAATGTTAAAAAGTAAACAAGTTAACAGATGCATTCAGAAATACAAAGAAGTTATGAAAAGTAAATCACATTCATTGATTTGGGAGGACGACTAAGAATATGCCAACATCTTCAATTGTTAACCATCACATTGGAATTTTAGATTAAAAGGTGATTAATTGTGCTCATTGTCAATAAGTGTACGCCTTTCAGCGTAAAAATCGCGGAGCATCTAAACACCAGTGCCCGGACTCTCTGTTAAAACTTGTGTACTGTCAACATTAAGGTTTTAAACCATTTTATTAATTGAGTCCATAAAAACCGAAGTTAAGGTTTTAGACCATTTTCATCTAGCATATAAGAAAAAGAAGTTGATTTTGGAGCAGTGTTACATTTGGGCTCAAAATTTGAAATCCACTCCTAAATAAAAAATAAAAAAAAACCACATATTTTCGAATTACATGTTAGCATCACTTATTTTCATATATAACATGTAAGAAAAGAAGTTGATTTTGGAGCACTATTACATTTGGGTTCAAAATTTTAAATCCACTGCTAAATATAAAAAGAAAAACACATCTTTTAACATCACATGTTAGCACCACTTATTTTATGTGTTGTTAAAGTGATGGTATTAAAAGCACTTGGAGCACTATTACATTTGGGTTTAAAATTCCAAATCCACTCCTAAATATAAAAAAAAAAAACTCCTTTAGCATACCAAGTTAACACCACTTATTTTATGTGTTGCTAAAGTGATGGTATTAAAACACTTATACTATACAGTTTTAAAGCTCTGACATAACACAAGTGTTAGTAAAATATGTTAACCTGATTGGAAATGGAGTATCTCATCATATATGTTAAGAGAATGGAGTATCTCATTATGTTAAGAGAATGATACATGCTTGGTTGAAACATAAAATAAAGTGTTGTTAAGCCCTTATTTCTTATATTCACATGTATAATTAGGATTTAATTAATTATGACATTATGTATCATAAACAAAACATATTCATAAATATATTTTTTCAAATAATTGAATATATTTGTTTTTGATGTAACATAAAAAATTAAAATAATAATAAGATATTAAAATAATAATAATAAATAAATAATAAAAATGTATGTCACTTTCATTATGTTTTGGTTATTTTCATTTAAATCACAATTTTCTATTTAAATTACATTTTTGAATGTATAAATGGATTCAACTCGTTGAAAACCCACTAAAATTTGTAGATCCAACAATTTATAGGATTTCGGGAAAAAATAAAGTTAAATTATATATACTTTGAATAAATAAAAACCATCCTCAATGTCTTTATCAACAAATCCTGGGAGATCTTCCTAGGAATTGTAATGTGGAACAGATGGAAGGAGCCACAGAGAAGAATATTCAAACATAAGTCCTTCACTACTCAATAAATTTGGGCCACAATTCAAGAAAATGTTCAAGAATCCATAGCGTCGGGTACCTGGTCGGATGAAGATAGCACATCATTAGTTGAGGATGAAATCATCTTCATGTAATAGAAACTTGGTAGGGTGTACCAAAAAACAAACCAAGTCCCATTTCTTAGTAGGAATCACCCTCACTGAGTTTGGAAGCCATCAAAAGAAGGAGTTATCAAATTGAACTTTGATGGAGCATCAAAAGATAATCCGGTAGAATCAGAGGCAAGAGGGATTCAAAGGGTAACATAATGCCCATGTTCACAAGGAAAATTGGGTACAATACCAATAATGTTACATAATTGGAAGGGCTCTTGAGAGATTTATCCATAGTGAGAGAGTGGAAGTGAAGAGTCTTGGTAGCAGAAGGTGAATCTCTCCTAATAATATCGATTCTTTAGTTATTGATCGATGGATCAAACCCAAACAAATCTCTTCAAATTGGAGACTTTCTCATGGTTGGGTTCTGATTGTTGAATCAATCAAGAGATTCTCTTATTCCAAAGCATGTGCGACGTAGTGCAAACTCAGTTGTTGATTACTTGGCCTAACTAGGCATTCAACAATGAGACCACCTTTCGATGTGGAATATTGGGGACCCCACTAACCTGCCTATATAGAAGGAGACTCGGAAGCTCAATCACGTCAACACGAGGCCATTATATTGGGTTCTTCAGTTTGGGGAAAGACCAACCACTTAGAGGCCTGATAAGACATCTCAGATAACTGGAAGGTCGAAAGATGGGGTTTGTGTCCTCGCCATGCAATGATGGATTTATGAAGGGTCGGTTGATATGCATGTCAACAGATCCCACCATAATGGATGAGTTGATGGGGGTTCATGCAAGGGTGGCCAAGAAAAGTGGGATCAGTATAACGTGAGGGGAATCCTTGTCCCCAATATTACTCGTACTTCACTCAAGCAAATGGGTAGGAAGTATAGAATGAGAATGGTCATGAGTTATGCGACATGAATTTTAGTTATGGGATTCAGAGTGATGGTAATGTGAGTACCACTCTCCCAAGAATGAAGCCTCAGAAAGAAAGTATGAAAATACCTTTCCTGAATGGAGTCCAGATGTGGCACTATAAAAAGAGCTATAACCATGGTTTTGGCTCATTTTTTTCAAAATTGAGTACTCTAGACCGACTCAACTTGAAGTTCAAGGCCTTGGGGACTGGTTATGGTGGTGGAGAATTGTAGAGGCCATCCAATGGCACTGTCCTCCTGGAAAAATACAATCGGACACTATAGGGGATAGGGTATTTGGACTAACTTCACCTAAGTTCATGGATCCTAACCAGAGAAGAAGAACGAAAAGTAGAAAATTTGAAGTAAGGTGGAAACGTCACCTAAAAAGAAGCACAAAGTATCTGTGTTGGATGTCGATCATTCCTACAAATAGTTAAAATATGTCTAGAAAGGGTGTGTGGGAGTATATAAATAAGGGGAAACAAAGGGAGATTTCCCTCCCCCATGGTCCAGAATATCGTACGAGGAAAAGAATGGCGACACGAATGGTTGGAAAAAAAATTAAAAAGATATGCTTGGATGAATATAAGAAGACGAAATTAGAGATAGAGGAAGCAGTCAGGAACCATCATGACTCTACCTCTGACACAAAAAAAGGTCAGATAAGATAAAGCATGGGTTGAGCATCTGAAATTTTCCATAACTAGGGAAACAAAGTAATTAAGTTGGTTGAAACCTATTGGATCATGAAGGAGATGGTGGCTCAGGTGGTGGATAAAGGAAAGATAGAGAATGAGAAGACCCTACAGGAAATTAAGCTATTGGAAGGTAAATTTGACCTCTTTTGTCCTTCTCAATTCGAAAACGAATTTTGAGTTAGAAATGTGACTCAAAAATAGGACAACTCCCCGAGCACATCTAGGAATCCAAGCTTGCTAGGGTCGCACAAGTTCCCAATTCAAGTCAAGGATGAATAATTTCCTCCTGTGGTTGTTGTGGAAGTCACGAAGGAAGAATATCATCTCGACACTCTAAGGAAATTTGGAGCTTGAATCTTTGGGTTCTGCTTGCTCTATGTTTTCTCTGTTGTTTTAGCTTTGGATGGGCTTAACTAGTTTAATCATAGTTTGTTTGTCTTCAGGAGTTTAAACTGATCTTTTTTTGAGAAAATTATGTATATGGTTAGTCGGGTCTCTAAAATGTTTGGATGCACTACCTATGATGGTGAGGGTTTTGGTTTCCATTTTGGAAGAACCTCACCAGAGTCCTATCCTATCATCGGTTTGGTTGTTATTTCCACCTGATAGACTATGGACTTGTTGATCTATCTGGTGTTGGGTCTCATTTCTTTTTTGGATGAACCCCATTAACTTGCATGAACTTTAATGTTCATATATATAAATATAAAGACTTTGTTTTTAGTTTAAAAAAAAACAACTAGCATAGATCCATCTTAACTTTGGATCTATCAAGCTTCAAGAGGGATCAAATATTTGAAGGTGAAAACCCTTTTTAGAGTGAAAAAATTTAGGAAAGGTTAAAGCTTTGCACTTAGAGAGATTGTATCCCTCTCATACCTTGATATATTCAGATTTAAGATGGATCTAGGATGACGTATTATTCAAACAGTTAAATTCTTACAATTTAATTACTAGGTTTTCAATCATAAACATGCAATAAGTTCACAAATTATGATTTTGTAAATAACCCAATTTAATTATTTGTCTTTTATATTATTCAAATAAATAAATCCCCACCACTAAATTATATAAATATTTTGTTTGTAAACAACTCAATTCATTTTTATTTTTATTTTTTATATTATTGTGACTTCAAATAAATAAATGCTCATTAGAAATTTTTTGTTAAAATATAATTAAAGAAAATGCACTTTTATTTTAATATAATTTCAAAGGTCATGATAAAAGTAAGTTGAATTGAAATTGAAAAATTGAATTTTTTTTTAAATAGATATTAGTAAATTGATTATCAAATTAAAAGATATGAGTGCCATTAGGAGGTTTTGAGCACTAGGTATGGGTTGCAAGGTTTTGGACGTGGTCAAGGGAGGAAACATTTACCTTAGGCCCTAAATGAAGCTTCGAGTCATACACGGCCAATGATGACATCTCAAATCACTACGCATTGACTCATGAGGGTATTCATAGCCTCATGTGTGGATATAAACACCATTAAGTGGTTATAATCACTCGGGATGGGTCTACGAGGCCTTGACATGGTCAACGATATAAATTCAGGTCTAGAAACTAATAGAATCTTCTAAGAACCCAAGGCTAATAGCAATGTGTCAACCCACCACATAATACCTCACGATGCGATCGTTGACATTAGATAAGGATATGTAGAGGATAGGGGGAGGTTTATCATTAAATATGGGTCTTATGGCCTTTGACATGGTTGAGGGAGGGAACTACGACATTGGGGTGTAACTAAATAATCTAAGCATCTAGGGTAAAGAAAAATTCCCTGAACCACCACATATGACATCTTAATGTTGTCCTTGGACAATAAGTGGGGATAATGGTTCCACTAAGAGGTCTGAATGCCTTGACATGGTCAAGGGAGGAATCCCAAGTCTTAATCCATAAAGAAAGGTTTTAGTCATCTATAACACAAAATGATTCCTTAAACCACTACACTTGACCTACCAAGTGTATCCTTCACCTCCAAATGGGAAAATTGATGACATTGGGAGGTTTTCCATGGTAATATGGGTCTTTGGGTTGATAACATAGTTGAGGGAGGAAATTAGGGCCTTAGTCTCTAAAGGATTATTCTAGGCACTGTGGGCCAAGAAAAACATCTCAAACAACGACACTTGACCTCCCAAAGGTATCATTGGCCTTTGAGTGGGGACATCTATGACATGAAGAGATTCTTAGTACCAAGCATAGGTATCAGGGACCTAAATGTGGAAGATGGATCCATATCAAGAAAAAGGTCATAAGCTAAGCTTATAAACATCTAGGGATAAGAATGATGACTAAAACTTCCATATAGTCTGCTCAAGGGTATCCTTGTCTTTCAAACGGGCATGCCATCACCTTTAAGAGATTTTGAGAGCTATGCATGGATATTGTGACCTTAAACATGGTTGGGGGTGAAAACACAGGGATTGGACCCTCAATTAATATTATAGGAATTCATGTCTATAACCAACACCTAAAATCAACACACATGATGTCTTGAGGGTATACTTGCCTCTTAATTGTTATATAAATGTTATTAATAGGATTTGGATACTAGGTATGAGTATTAGGGAACTTTATGTCATTGAGGGAGGAAAATTAGGCCTTATACCCTTAAGTAATATTTTAATCATTTTGGTTTGATAATGATTCCATGAACCACAACACATGATTTTACAATCGTATCCTTGGCCTCTAAATGGGGATATTCATTATATTAGAAAATTTTGAATGCTAAGTATTGGTATTAGGGTCTTAGACATAGATGGATGAGAAAAACAAACCCTTAGGCCATAAATGAATATTATAGGAACCCAATCCCAAGAATGAGGTTGAGAACCAAAACACATGACCTCTCGAGGGGATATTTTCTCTTCATTTGGGGATATGGGAACCATGATGAATTCTCTAGAAAAAGGTATGGGTTTCACRTATTTAATATGGTCAAAGGAGGACACTTTGGACTTAGTCCGTAAAGAAATATTTAATGCATMTAGGGCCAGACAATTTTATTTKAAGTAACACACATGACCACCCAWGGATATCCTTTGTCTACGMGTAGTATTTTTCTATSAATTACMATTTTTTTGGAGCTAGGTATCAATATTCAGTCCTTAAACAAGMCGAAGAGATGAAGCTTGGGAATTAGGCCTAAAACGTATATTTTAGGGATTAAGTTACATGAAATATGCATTGAACTACCACATATGACTTCTTTGTGGTATATTTAACCTTCGAGTKGCCATATGGGCACCATTAGAAGGTTTTGAGCACCAAGGATGGGCCATAGGGTCACATACATGGTAAAAGGAAGAAAATAAATCATTAGKACATACAATAAGATTATAGGAAYCCATATCCAAGAAACATTCCTTGAATAGCCAAACCTAACCGCTTAAGAGTATCATCCACCTCTGAGTTGGGATATCRACACCATTAGGCTCTAAAGGTAGCTTCTAGGTCTCAACATTCATAAATGACACCCTAAAAAAATATAGATGAACTATGCAGGAGATGTTTGGCCATAGACTGGATATATGGAGACCATAAGGAGTTTTTGAATACTAGGTATAGGTTTTGGAGTTTTCTACATAGTTGTGAGAGGCAAATTGAGCCTTAGGCCTTGAATGAAGCTTGTAGGAATACAAGGCCAAGAAAAACATGTTGAACCACCATAAAGAATCCTTTTAGGATATTATTATCCTCTGAGTGGGGGATATTTGTGACATTAAGAGGTTTTTAGTACTAAATGTGGCTCTTACATACCCAGGCATGATGGAGGGAATAAACCCAATCCCGACACCCTCAAATAAAATTTAGCCATATGGGACCTGTGCAGTTTTCACATGAACTTGGATAGTAGAAAATTAACACACAAAAATTGAGAGAAGGAAGAGAACAAATTAAAATGAAAGAATCATATTAACTGAATGAGTAATGGTAAAAATACAGATGATATAGTCTACATGAGAAAACTAGTTCTCCATAGTAATTATCTACAAAGATCTAGACACTCCTTGATAGATACTGGAGTGAACTGCCACCTAGTCCTAGTTAACTCACCATGTGTTCATAAATTAACTGACAAATCACTAGTGGAGTGAGGATATAATAATGAATTCACATGTGTGGAACCTTCCTTGTTGTAATTCGAAGAAAAGTGCACACTCATGGTGATGATACTGAGGTATGCATGCAACCCTTGGTGATAATACTGAGGTTTCCATGCAAGACTCCACTTCACTAGTATAACTATGGTGTAACTGACTCAAGAATGAAGAGGATATGACACCCTCATCTAGGGGACAATATCTCTAACCAAGGGTGCCATAAACATAGACTAGAACCCCCATATGGGGTTCTTGATAAATTACTAATCYCCTATTTACATGCATCTCCTTGTTATTTTCAGGGAGTACTTAATATTTCCAAATCTTACCCCTTTGGAGATCAAATTTACTGTGTAATTCCTGGTAAAAATTCCTCTCTTACCAAATTCTAATGAYGCTTAATTAATGACAATGSATTAAATTCTAAATTTCATTTYATTTCCAATAAAGAATCTAAATGCTCATTTCTCATTATTTTATTATTAATTATTTTAGAATACTGGGCCTCTSTTCAATATTAGTGCTATTTTCCTAAGGCCCAAATATYTATCTSGTATCCTTTAAATTTTCTGGTATAAAATCTTTAGGAAAAACTTAAAATTAAAAAKATTCTTATGTAGAAATTAACCTTTTTCTCTTTCGGATGTTCAGTACAGGTTYTAACTATTCCATCATCCCCATTAGCAAAAAATATGGATTGCAAAACTCAATAATCATCAACATTCACTTCTAGAAATATMTGTTTCAAACACAAGTAGTGAAGAAGTGAGGTTGTAAATCAAAATGAAATTCAGTTGTAATGTTCTCACGATTTCACCTAAGKTTGTCATGCCACTTTTAACAAAAAAATGAATTTACAATGCTCTGAAACACATTCTACAATATTTATGAACTTAACATTTCATAGGTTTGACAATGAAATATTTATCATGATGCCAACCCCTAGCCATATCATAGGTTGGMCAACCCCTAGCCAACCCCTAGCCATATCATGATGCCATGAGAGGAATTCTTCTTTCYTCTCAGCAAAACMAAAAAAGGGATGAAGGTTACTCTCCTTCTCCCATAGGAACCTAGCAGCCTAGTCTTCTATCCACCAAGGAAGGGGGCTTGTTGCGAATTCTCACTCAATCACTCCAATTCACTACAACCTCGTTTATCCGCTTGATTATAAAACAATGCCTAACTATTCTTGTACCTAGCAAATTATATTGTATTAGTTCTCTTCAGAACCAAAGAGCTTCACACACTCTTCCTCTTCATAAAAATGGTCTCCAGAACCATTTGTGTGCATCATCTTCTTTCTGCCCATGATTTTCCTCTTTTTTCTTTCCCGATCCAACAATATTTTGTGGGTCAATCCCCCAATTTGTGGGTCAGATCATAAATTTCCATATGGGTACTCTTCCCATTCTCTCATTGATTTTTGAGGAAGGCGACTACCAACTTGATTCGTAAACAAATTTTGTGGGACAAAGGACTATTATGGGTCTGAACATTTTTAAATCGATAAGAGTAATCACCTGGAAGGGGTCATATCAACCATTGTTAGTTCCCCTCACGATCCCCTCCCATGCATCATAATATGTATTGGAAACAACTTCAATAATTATTCAACGATTTCCATTTTATTTAATAACAAAAATATTTAAATTACCTTCTTTAGAAAATGTTCATTATTTCCCCAAATCCACACATAACCGATCTATCCATAGTCTTTTAGAAAAATATAATTATATTTACAATCTCAGGGAAATAGGAGTATTACATATTAATATGGTTGTTGCTTTGTCTCTAGGATATGAGTAAGATCTATTGAAGGTTATCAATGAATATATGCTAAAGATTATATGTATGATCTACAAAATATTATAATACTTAACAAATAAGAAGTTAATATTATAATTTCACCTTAGGTAAACTAAACTATTTATCAAAAATCCAAATAAACAAAAACCTCATTTGAGATTCCAAAGGATTTATTGAAGGTTATAAGTGATCCGCTAAATAATATCTATGATTTGCAAAAGGTTATAAGACTGAACATATAAGAAATTACGATTATAATTTCACCTCAAGTAAATTACACAATTGATCGGAAATCCAAATAAAAAAAACCTTCATTTGAGATTCCAAGCGAAGATTATATAACTGTAGAATAAGATACTAAAATTAATAATAAAGAGAGTCTGCAACAAAGGTAAAGGATGTAATTTATGTTGAATGAAGCAAATGATTATCCACCCAAAATTATTGTAAATAAGACACATGTGTGCCAATATATAACCTATTTACTTGCATATCATATACATGAAAATATGGAGAGTACTTAGAATAACAACAAAACATGATGAAGGAGTGAAATGTGTATTTAATAGTGTTTTCAAATGACATTCAATCCAAAGATGTTAGGTTTCAACATATGTTAGAGGAGAAACCTTCCATTTTTTACATAATATTTTTCAAATTGCAAAGAAGTAGCTATGACAAGTTCAGATAACCATTTCATAATAAATATGTTTTGACATTTTTTACAATATTTATTATATTAATATATCCCTAAACTTCTAAAAGAAACCACTAATTTAAAATAAAACAAAAAGAGTAATAAAAATAGTAAGTTAATTGGTTCAATAATATTTTGCATGATTATTATTTTTTATTTCCAATTATATTCCTAAATAATTCTTAATATTAATATTAAACCAAGCTGAAAATGTAGAATGATAAATCTCATGACCAAATTGATCTATGTTATGGTTTGATGTTATTCATGAACTAGGGTTTTTGTAGACCTAGGTTCTATTCAGTGTTTGTGTGGACCTCTCTTCCAAGGGGTGTGATCCTCTCTTCCAAGGGGTGTGATCGATATCATCATGATGTATAGTGGTGAGGGGGAACGAGCCCCCTTCTATTGTAATGTGGTTTCTAGAAAACCTTTTGCATCTCATGGATTGCGACCACCTTTTAAACTGCTACAACAACAACGGGATCAAGCCTACCATGAGGAATTAAAAAAGGTAAAGAAAATGGAAGTTGAGGTTTTATTTTCTGATGCAGGAGCATCACTCCACCTCAGCAAACGTGCAATCATTAAAACATGCAATGGAGAAACAAAGAGGCATTAAACCTCCCATTTTTTAAATTTGAAATAATCCTATACGAATTTTTGTGTTGTAAGGTTGTAAATGCCATACCATGCCTTTGTACAGGTAGTGGCTGGATTTCCTTAAAGGGTTTCTTGTAGCTATCCCTGATCATAGTCAGGTTTGGGTAAGAATTTATGAAACTTCAATGTAATAGATGAGGTTAGGTGAGAGAGGACGAGCTCACGGAGCCCCTCTTTTGTAAGGAGATCTTGTATCAGATTTCATGGAAGGCAGATAGGTAGAGAATGATAGAGAGGTATGGGTAGAGAGGCCCGAGGAGGTCTTAGAAGTTTTGAGAGAGATCTTGAGAGATCTGGGACTCTGTTACAATCAAGTTTATGTAAACATATGTATAGACGCAAATAGATAATAGAAAGCATTTTTTCCTGCATATTGTTGTTCATGTGTTTATGTATTTCATGAATGAGTGTTGTAGATGTATGATAAATTTCATTTACAGTAGGAAGATAGATTTATCTATCTTTGTTTGAGTTTGTTGTATCATTTTGGGTTCTTTAGGCCGTGCAAGGAGTGCACAACAT
Organism: Picea sitchensis; assembly: GCA_010110895.2. Classification (NCBI taxonomy): domain Eukaryota; kingdom Viridiplantae; phylum Streptophyta; class Pinopsida; order Pinales; family Pinaceae; genus Picea; species Picea sitchensis. The sequence continues at coordinate 37,413 of SNQJ01S0009387.1, read as the reverse complement.
AACATTGGAAGTTTTGCAGCCACAGCAAGGAGTGCGCATCTGAACTCTGCAGAGTCAGGGAAGAACGTGCTAGGAGGGCACATTCGAGTGATCACGAATTCAAAGAGGAGCCTAGGGGTTGTTGAACACCTTGGAGGTAAGACTGTGTAGAGAAGGCATAGAGAGAAAGAACTACTGAAGGTTCTGTAGAGATCTTCTAGGTGGGCATCAAGAAAGTAAAATGAGTGCATGGGAAGAACTCTTTATCGAGTTCAGAGAGAACTAGAGTTACTGAGAACTTTGTAGAGCTATGCCAGGTGGGCATTGAGCCAATGCAAGTTTTCATAGAAGAACTCTATGTTGAGTTCAGTAAGAAACATGGTTGTTGAATACTCTGTGAGGAAAATATTTGCAAAGAGTGCATCAAGCAGAAGAATGCCAAGAGGGTGAGAAGTATTTATTGTTCAAGAAATCCTTCGGATTATGAGTTTGACGAAATCCTAGAAATGCAAGGTGTGTGTGGGAGATCAAAAATCTTCGAGGAGATCAAGCTCAAGAGGAATAACGTAAAAAGTGCATAAGAGTCGTACTTTTTCTGAGTCCATAAGATCATAAGTGATAACACTTGCAAGAGCATAAGCGAGACCCAAGGGAGTCGGGTTCACGGAAGGAAGTTCAAAGGATGAGATCTTTGGACGTGGACTAAGTCGTCCAAGTCAGGAGATGTCTAAAGATTAGGAGGAGGAGTGACAACAACCATCAGACAGGTTGTGGAAAGGAACCTAGACTCTTAGATATATATCCAGAAAACAAAAGGGAGTGCAGGGGACAAAAACAGATCCCATCCATTGGATTTGGGCGCAAAGGATAAAAAATGGATCCAGAGGAAGGTGCACGAGCCTTAACGCTTGCATGCATAGGACAAATAATATCTCAAGGTTGGAAACTTGAGATTCTCAAAGCGTAGATAGTCGAAGGGCTAGAATGGATCTAGACTGTTGGATCCAGAGGGAATATGTGTCAACAGGTCAGAATATCCAAGGGAAGGTGGAGGTTGAAGTGTTGAAACAGTCGAAGCCCGAAGAGCTAAAGATCTGAGATTCGTCGATCAGGGAGGGGACACTTGTCACTAGATCGCTAGCTCTGGGTAAAGTTACATTGTAGTTTCAGTTTGAGAACTGAAATAACCGAAGTCCGGAGATCCAAAGTAGCTCTGAGCCGTCAGATCACCCGAAGTGAATCTGAGCTGTAGGACTAGGAGAGGAGACATGGAGAGGATCTGAGTACTCTAGGTAAATTCCCGATGTGATATGTAGTCGTCATATCAAGAGGAGACGTGGCATAGATCCATGCACTCCAGGTAAATACCCGAAGTAAAATTTAGACGATAATTCGAGGAGGAGACATGCAACAGAGGATTATCAACTCCAAATAAAAGAAACATGGAGGCAAGAGTTTCACATTTGAGATTTCCAAAGCTCGGAAATCCGAAGCTACAAGAGTCATCAATGTGAAGGAGGACACGCGGCACCGGATCTAGAACTCCAGAAGAAAACGGAGGAGGAAAAGTCCGAAGACCCAGAGAAGATCTTTATTGTTGATCGAGAAGGGAGTCTGAGGACCATTGATCTGGTTGAGGAGGCCAAAGACCCGAAGCTGGAGCACAGTCGTTGATTGGGGAGGACACGTTTTAGTAGATCTTCCACTCCGAAATATATCCAGTCAACAGAGGCAAGGATTTGAGACTTGAAAGTCCCGTAGGACGGATTAGCGAAGGATATCCTGGCTGCACATTCAAAGGGATAGGTGTCGTAAGATCTTTAATTCTGGAATATTTCCACACAGAGGTAGCGAAGGTTTGAGACTCCAAAATCCCGAAGTCCGAAATCGTGAAGGGATCTGGTTCGTAGATTTGAGGAGGACAGATCTAAACCGTCAATCCAGGATATCATCAAGATCGAAAGATCGATGGTCCCATAGTATTTCAGGGATTGGAGGTGTGTGAGATTTAGTAGGAAGTCACGTGGTCATGTGAGGATGTCGTCCAAATTCACATGTGAAGAGGGATCTTAGCAAAGGGAGGTTGTGACAGTTGAGAATTGAGATTCCGCGAGGCCAAACTCATAGAGGAGATCCTGGCCGTAGATTCAAGGGGATAGGTGGAAACATATATTCCACTACGGGATATTTCCATATAGAGGAGAGTGGAGTTTGAGAGTTGAAACTCCTGGAAGCCGGAAAGGCGGAGTCAACAACAGTCGTTGATTCAAACTGGACTATTTGTCGATAGATCGTAGTGATCTGTGGGGGATGCATGGAAGGAGGAAAGAAGAGAGGAACAAAGAGCGATAATATCCTTCGATAACAGGCAGTGCCAAAGGATTGTGAGATCGACGATTGAGAAGGATTGCGGGGCCAGGACATGCTCAGATGATAATAATCCTTGAGCGGGCCGCAATTTCAACCACAATTTTGGAAGGGAGATACGTCGCAGCTGGAGGAGGATTGCAGGGAGAAAAGTGCGTTGGTATAAAACCACTCTTTCCCATGCTGCAATTGTACATTAGCACAAGGG
>SNQJ01S0009386.1:136966-147689 GCA_010110895.2 Picea sitchensis | reverse complement strand
GGGGGGGGGGGATTGATCCAGGTGGATATTGGTGGCCACCCACCTATTCCAACTGACTCATCTTTTACATTTTTAGTTCAACACATTCTTCTGTACTTCTTTGTAATTGTGGGTTCTACACTTATGGGGATGTCTGAAGCCCTACACATCTTCCAGGTGGATACTGGTGGCCTCTCACCTAATACAACTGACTTATTTTGAACGTTTTCATGTCAACACATCTTGTTGTACTTCCGGGGCCGTTTTGGAGCCCTAAACAAAGCTTTTTTGGCTCACCATAGTCAAATCGTAGACAGAGTCAAAGTTTGATGACAAAATGTGTAGTTCTCTGAAAGACCTTTCCAATGGGCTATCACGTGCCTAAAACGGAGGTCGTATGCAAAAGTTACGACCCTAGGAAGTTGAGGTGGATACTGGAGGATACTGGTGGCCTCTTAGGGTTAGGTTTTTGGATGTCTAGGGTTTTGACATTCATGAGTAATATCAAAAAGGCCCATGGAGCCTCATTGTAATCATTCTTCTCAAACATATGCATGTAGTAGCCACATCTCTTCTCAGAGACAACTACCACCATTCGAGCAAGTGTTTCAGTGCTGCAGTTTTATAGTTTCAACCTATTTCATTTATTCAATAAAAGATATTGTTCACTGGATATCTATGTTGTTCTTCATATCTTTGTGATTATTGTATCCAGCCTGTTAATTAGTTCGTTTCGCTCCTAAATCTGGATCATTAGTGATCCCCAAGTCAAATATAACTGAAATGATAGGCTCGTGGGATGAAAAAGAATATGATAGTAAGCATCCTGCAACTAAACATTGGATATTATACCCTGGTATCACAATTAACGGTTAGATATTTATTTCTTGATAATAGTGACATAATTCTAGGTTCTCCATGGATGGAAATGTTTGGGAATTTCATCATAAATACGAAGAACAAGTTTTTTTCGTTCTCCTATAAGAAGCAAAATATAACATTGTAGGATGTCACAATGAAGACAAATTCAAAAGTTCCAACATTAGAAGACATTTCAAAGTTGATCCTTCAGGATAATCAGAACACACTACAAAAGTTGCAAGACGAATTTGACAAGGTTGTCGTTAATAAAGACGAAGAGATTTCTCGCATAAAAGAGCATAATCAAAGTGATAAGAAATTAAGAAATTAAAGAGCGATAATAAGTCACTACATAACAAGTTAGAGCAACTTATCAACAAAGAATCATTGGTTGATAAAGAGACAATGACTGAACCTATGGAACTAGAGAAGTCTTCAGATGTAAAAATCTCAATTGTGGATAAAGGAATTAATACAGACCCAATCAACCTTACAACTCAAAAGGATGCAAATCCAACTGATGTAAATAGGTCTTCAAATGTCAAAGTATAAAGAAGCCAGAGGTATGAAGAAGACTCAATTCCAAAAGTTAATCAAGAAAAATAAGTATAAGAAGTAAAGATCAAGTTGCAAGGACGTTTTATCGAGATCATAATCACAAAAGCCGATACTTCAACCAATCAATGTATCAACATAAACAAATGATCGATATTTCGAAGAATATTACTTCCAGTACAAGTGGTGCTCAAAGTAGAAGCTATAATGGGAGTCGAAATACATCAAGTTTTTTTACAAGAACCCTATAAACGCATAGTTCCACATAAGATCGAATTAGGGTGGGCAGACTCCTTTACAATTCAATAGTTTTGCTCAACACTTAGAAGATCATATCATCTTAGGTCTTCAACGATCACTAACTCAAGAATGAAGAATCAAGAGACAATAATTCAAGCCAGAGCAAGAGATAAGTCTTCCATAAGTATGCTTTGAGGACAAATCATTTTTAAGGGGAAGGCAATGTAACAAACAAAAAATATATAAAAAAATTACATAATAATAATAATAATTTAACAATAATAATTAGTGGTTAATTAATGAAAGGGAAAAGACATACATTTTCACCTCATGACCAGTCAATGCCTATATATATACTTTCACGAAGGGTCATTGTAATCATCTTATCTCATTATTCATAATTTTATTAAAGACTATGCTACAAGGATTTTTGTTATTTGTCCTTTTTACAATGGATGTTTTCTTAGCGGATGAACCTTGTTCGTCACACTATCTTATCTCTTTTGCCAACAACTCTACCCACTTTGCTTCCCACAATCTTGTTGTGTAGATACTTTGCATTGGTTTCTGCTCAGCCTAGGCTCCAAATACTTTACATTGCTTCGTGCATATGTTAATGTCCCCATTGAACATTTCAGTTATTTTCATTGTTTCCTGCATATGCTAACCTCCCCATTGAACACTTCACTTATCTGCTAACTTGTTCTCCACATTGAACATAGTTTCATGCTAAATGGTTTCACCACAAAAACTTTGCATTGCTTCCCACATATGCTAGTGTCCCCATTGAACATTTGATTTATTTACTAAGTTTTACTCCACATTGAACACTAGTTGTTGCTACGTGTTTCTACTTTATTCTTATCATTGTCTTCTTTGCTTAAATAATAATACCATTCTTCTTTATTATATGAATTATCCTTTGGCAAACATTGTTAATTGTCTATACATTTAGCTATATTAAGTCACAATGTTCAACATATATTTCACAACCACCTTGATAGAGATTGCGCTGCCATGCAACCCTTGTCTTATATGGTGTTTTCGTGTTGAAGTTTTACAATGATAACTTTTTTGGAACATAATATTACATTTTTGCATAATTTGAATATGCAAAGTTTCATCATTAAGTAAGATTTTTTATTTTATTTTATTTATTTAGGTTCAATAGGTTACATTTAGATGTGACATTTAAATGTAACATTTTTTTCCCTTTATGTATTGGTGGATAATTTTCTATGGTAAATTTATTTATGTATTGATTAAAAGACATTGCAAATTCTATCTTTATGTTTATTCAGTGTGTTAAAGGAAGATTATATATTTTGAGGAGGGTACCCAGGGTAAACCCTAGAATCTTCAAGACATAGGACCAGTTAACAACAAAGCTCGAAGTTGTTACAACAATATACTTGTTATTAGTTCAATATGTCACTTATGGAAATTGAACCCGAGCGGAAAGGATAACAATAATTCCTCCCAACCACTCGAACTAAACCCAATTGACAATGCCTTACATTATATATAGTTTTTCAATGCATTAAATGATGGGTATTTCTTATTTTTAATTAATTACCATAATTTTCATGGAACGTAAGCTATAATGTATTAATCTTTACATTGCATATATAAAAATGTGGCTTTTTCCTTTTTCAACTTTGTATTGAAGGATTACTTTACTTTGTATATATAATAATATGGTTTTTCCTTTTCGAATTGCCACATCTACCTTAATTAAATGTGTATTTCAAAACCTTATAAATAATATAATGTATGAATGAGTCAACACAAATTACAAATTTGCTCCATGGAAAAGTTAATTGTTTTTTAAATACATATTTTGCGGTATTTATTGGACACTTCCCCTCATTCCTAGGATAGTGTCCAAGGTAAATTGGATTACTTATGGCTTAAGGCTTATACAATGATATAGTCTTTAAGAGCTCAGCATGTTACTTGTGGGAATTGATCATGGGCGGGGAGGATATCATTGCTCCTTTTCAACTGCTTGGGATAGACCCAACTAACAAAATTTTGGGAATATATATCTTGGGAAACTCCTAGGCACTTCCCCTCATTCCAAGGATGGTACCTAGGGTAAACCAAATTCTTCAAGGCTCAAGGCCATAAAAACATGCCACTAGCAAGAATAGAACCTTATAAGTGGGAAGGATAATAATCATTCCTCCCAACTACCCCAGCTAGATCCGATTGACATAAATGCTAACTCTATTACAACTTTATGTCTAATAATATTACATCAAACAATAATATGTGGAGATTCTCTTAAGATTAATGTATTCTACTCACAAGCTTTCTTGGGAATTATGGTAGCCAATGGTATTTGTTCAATGCACCAACACCCTTCTTGTAAGAATATATATATATATATATATATATAGTTTAACCTGAGTGGTTTGTGCTGATGAGTGTTTACCCCTATCCAGGTTCAATTCCTGCAAGTGACATGTTTAACTCTTAAATAAGCATGGTATCGAAAAAGCCTTGACTTTTTACAAAATTTGGTTTACATTGGGTACCATCCTTGAAATGAAGAGAAGTACCCAATAAATTTTCCCAAGAATTATTCCCTCAATATATATATATAATACATTATATTATTTATAAAGTTTTAGAATATACATTTAATTAAAGTAGACGTGGCAATTCAAAAAGGAAAAAACCACATTTTTATCTATGCAATGTAATGTCTTTTTAAATAATTTATATATGGTTTTTTTTCGGTTTTTTTTCAAAAAGAAAAAAACCATATAATTATATATACAAAGTAAAGTAATCCTCGAATACAAAGTTGAAAAAGGAAAAAAACCACATTTTTTTATATGCAATGTAAAAGTTGATGTATATTATTCAAGCTTTACATTGCATATAAAAAATGTGGTTTTTTCTTTTTCAACTTTGTATTCGAGGATTACTTTGCTGTGTATATATAATAATATGGTTTTTTTCCTTTTTGAATTACCACATTTAAATGTGTATTTCAAAACCTTATAAATAATATAATGTATGAATGAGAACAAAAAGTTATTTTTTTTTTAAATATATATTTTGAGATATTTATTGGATATTTCCCCTTATTTTTAAGATAATATTTAGGGTAAATTGGATTATTTAGGGTTCAAAGCTGATACAATGATATACTCTTTAAGAGTTCAATATGTCACTTATGGGAATTGATCATGGGCGGGGAGGATATCATTGCTCCTTCTCAACTGCTTGGGCTAGACCTAATTAGCAAAATTTTGGGAATATGTATCTTGGGAAACTCCTAGGCACTTCCCCTCATTCCAAGGATGGTACCTAGGGTAAACCAAATTCTTCAAGGCTCAAGGCCATAGAAACATGTCACTAGCAAGAATAGAACCTTATAAGTGGGAAGGATAATAATCATTCCTCCCAACTACCCCAGCTAGACCCATTTGACAGAAAAGTCAACTCTATTACAACTTTATGTCTAATAATATTACATCAAACAATAATATGTGGAGATTGTGTTAAGATTAATGTATTCTACTCACAAGCTTTCTTGGGGATTATGGTAGCCAATGGTATTTGTTCAATGCACCAACACCCTTCCTGCAAGAATACATACATACATACATACATACATACATACATACATACATATATATATATATATATATATATATATAAGGCTTAGCTCGAGTGGTTTGTGCTGAGGGGTGTTTGCCCCCCACCCAGGTTCAATTCTTGCAAGTGACATGTTTGACTCTTAAATGAGCACAGTATCGAAAAAGCCTCAACTTTCTACAAAATTTGGTTTACCTTGGGTACCATCCTCAAAATGAGAGGAAGTACCCGATGGGTTTCCCCAAGAATTGTTCCCTTGAAATATATATATATATATATATACAACTTAACTGGACTAATGGTTAAGAACGTTTGTTTCCTCTTTGGAGGTCACGGGTTCAAATCTAGGGGGTAGGGTATGTACACCTCCGTAGACATTAACAGTCAAATTGTTGCGTGAAGGGGGAAGGGCGTTGGTGCATTGAACAAATACCACTAGTTATCGTAATTCCTATTGCATATTTTAAATGTGTAACTAGAGATACAGAATAATATGTGTATTTTACGTTTTGTTATTTTTAAAATTCTTTATAATTTAGGGTGTACATTTACTTTAAGATATAAATGTTTTTATTTTTATTTATAAATGATTTTAATAATTCAATTCGAGTGGATCTAATGGTTAAAAACATGTGTTTCCTCTTTAGAGATCATAGATTGAAATCCAAAAAGAGGTAGGGTATGTACCTCTATAAACTTTAATAATCAACAACGAGATCTCATACACCAATTTAATGTTTAGTTTAACCATAACCTTAAAAATTGATTATTATTATTATTTTTAAATATTTTTATTTTTAGTTTTTAAAATATATTTATTTTATCAACTAAGAAAGGATATAAAATTTTATTCATCTTTATTTACAAATACAAAATGCAGTTTTTTCTTATTATTTTGATGTGGCTTTCATTTAACATTGTTATTGTTATTTTCTAAATAGTGTTAAATAACGTTTTGGTTAAAATATATCATTTTACAAACTTTATAAATAATTTGTTATGTGATAGAGTTGGTTTTCTAACAATTTGATTTACAAATGGTTGACATTATGAATTTTTTAAAGTCACAATTTCAATGTAAACAACGCATAGGGCAGAGCTAAGCTAAGTTGTTACAAGATTTTTATTTTTTAAATGGCTTGATGATTTGAGGTTACACCTTATAAGTTCATAAATGGTGGAGAGATTTTCTTTTTACCTACATACAAATTAATAATAAGTTGATTAGTGAAAACCCTTTCATGATTTAAGTTCATAAATGGTGGAGACACATTTTTTAACCTACATACAAAATAAGTTAATAATAAGTTGATTAGTGAAAACAAAGCATTGCATATTTGTTTGTATATGAAAACCCTTTCATGATATAGCTTTCATGATATAGTGAGAAGCATTGCATATTTGTTTGTATATGAAAACCCTTTCATGATCTAGAGAGAAACATTGTATATTAAGTTGTTTATTGAAATCTTTTTTATGGTCTATTGAGAAGCATTGTATATTTGCAAGATTAATATAAAAAAACAACAGTTATCGATGTTTTTGAAGATTTATTATTTAATCTTTTTAAATTGACAAAAAATGTTTTAAGGTGATTTTGTCAATTGAATAATTGACAAATTCGTCACTATAAAACATGTTCTATCTACATTTAATTAAAATGTGTTGATTGTATTCATCAATGTCTTTGAAGATTTATTATCTGATCTTTTTAAATTGACAAAAAATGTTTTAAGATGATTTTGTCAATTGAATAATTGACAAATTCCTCACTATAAATTCATGTTATATTTACATTTAAATAAAATGTGTTGATTACAATCATAATGCCTTTGAAAATTTATTATCTAATCTTTTTAAATTGACAAAAAATGTTTTAAGGTGATTTTGTCAATTGAATATTGACAAATTCATCACTATAAATCATGTTCTATCTACATTTAAATAAAATGTGTTGATTGCATTCATCAATGCCTTTGAAGATTTATTATCTAATCTTTTTAAATTGATAAAAAATGTTTTAAGGTGATTTTGTCAATTGAATAATTGAAAAAATCATCATTATAAATTCATGTTCTATCTATGTTTAAATAAAATGTGTTGATTAGATTTGGACTATCTTATTAAGAGTGTTGTATATTGTTAAGATAAATTCACAGTTTTCAAATAATGAAGATGGTTATTAATGTCCACTAACACCAATTTTGAATTATTGAACCTGAAAAAAGTTATTTGGTTTGTTTATTTATTTATTTACTTTTGTGTTTGAATAGCTTGAAGGTTGGCATTGTAACAAATATTTTGAAATTGCGATATAATGTGGGTGCATGCAAGGCATTCTAAGAGAAAGTGTTTTTCGTCTTCAATCCTCTTGGTGTGACAAATGTGACAAATTCTTTCGAACCATGAAGTTTTAGGAATTGCCCAATGCCTTGTTTCACTATGGAGCTTGTGAGAGTTTGTTTTTATTTTAGTAATGTTGATTTTCTTCTTTACGCTAGTTAAAATAAAGATACCTTCGATCTTCTAGATTAGGGTTGATCACCTTCTTATGATATCTTACTTTTCTCTTATCCTCTAATTCTTTATCGCATAATGATATCTCCTTAAATTTTTAGATGTAATAATATTTTAATATTATCATTATTCTATAGAGTGACCTCTTCCTTAATTCTCCAATGATTTAGCCAAGACTTGGCACTTTTATGCTAACCTCCCCTAAGTTGTAGGTGGTTTTGATTAGAAGTTTGAAGTAATCTTAGGAAGCCTCTTGTATTTCATGTTTATCTTGTTCTCATACATTACGTACCTAGTCATAGCCATACTCTTAATGGGGGAAATACTCGCTTCTATGAGGAGGATAAGATATGGCGTATTTCTTTTAATTTTAAGACTAAGTTGTAAAACACTTAGTCATAGCCATACTCGCTTGGATTTGTTCTATCTTTCTCCATGATTCTCTAGAGACACTACAACCCCAAACTTGACAACCATAGAAGATAATAAGAGTGAGGAGAGTCTCAAATTTGGGTTTCTTCTTATCCCAAAACCAAAGATTCGCTAATTTACAACTGCTTTCAATACTATAATGAGCTTTCCACCCTCAATTTATCATTTTCTCAATATTATAGTTCCAATTAAACTTTTAATGAAGATTGATTATAATATATTANGGTTTCTTCTTATCCCAAAACCAAAGATTCGCTAATTTACAACTGCTTTCAATACTATAATGAGCTTTCCACCCTCAATTTATCATTTTCTCAATATTATAGTTCCAATTAAACTTTTAATGAAGATTGATTATAATATATTAGTATAAAATCACTTCCTCTAAATTACTATTATCATACACAACATTTATCCTTTAAATAATAACAATCAAACCAATATCAAAACAAAAAATCCTTTATAATAATAAACATACCTTTTAAAATACCCAAAAATTAATTAACAATATTTCCGTTAAAACTACAAGGTTTTCAAAAATCATAAGATTAAGTCCACGAAATTGAAAAATACAAACTGAATTGCCTTGATATAGTGGAGAAGTTGCATATTCACGTGGAGTGTACTTTCAAACACTAACTATACCTTTATTTTTTTTCCGAATCGACTTAAATATAAGAGGCAAGAATTAGACGGGAGTGACGAGATAACATAAGCGCAATGAATGATTAAAATATGAATTGAGGTTTCGTTACACCACCCTTTCTTGCAAGTCATCCCTCACGGAAGATCCCGTGGAAGTATATATATTTTAAAATGTCGAAACATCACACAGAATAATGTGAAATACCATTCATTATTTAATAATTTAGAATAATATTATTTAGAATGTATTAAAAAGTGGATAAATTTAATTTTTTGGTAAATTATTATTGTTAAATAAAACGTTATTTTAGTTTTTTCATAAATTAATTTATTTTATAAAAAAATTATAATCAATTTTTTTATTAATTAAACAAAATTATAATTTTTTATTAAATTAAAAAAAAAAAATTATTTATTTTGAATGTATTCAATCATTTATTGTCTACCATAAAAAGAAGATTTGAAAAATAAATTAATCTTAAAAACAAAACAAAAAAATCTACCCTTTTAATGAGACTTCACATAGTATAAGCCTTTAACGCACCCTTACANTTATTTATTTTGAATGTATTCAATCATTTATTGTCTACCATAAAAAGAAGATTTGAAAAATAAATTAATCTTAAAAACAAAACAAAAAAATCTACCCTTTTAATGAGACTTCACATAGTATAAGCCTTTAACGCACCCTTACAACATTTCCACACAATGAGACTTCATATAGTGCAAGCCATATATTTTTATATAACTTTGTTATCAAAATTTAAAAGTTGCAACAAAACATCAAGTAAAATAATAAATGTCAACTTAGGAAAAGTTGCAACAAAACATCAAGTAAAATAATAAATGTCAAGTGAGGAATACTCATTGGGCTTGAAGGAGTGCTATTAGTTTAAAAATAATAAATGTCAATTTGGGACTACCCATTGAGGTTTAAAGGATCGTCCGATGTAATGTCGATTTGGAAGAACCCATTGGGCTTGAAGAAGTGCTCTTAGTTTAAAAATAATAAATGTCAACTTGGAAGTACTCATTGATGTTCATTGAATTTTTTTTTTTTATATATGTTTTTCTCAAATTTATATTATTTATAGAGGTATGCTTTTTATAAGGAAACAACATTGATTTATTAAAAAATCACTTACGTTTCAATCCTAGAGTAAGGATTATCATGAATTTAATAAGCTCAAATAAATGGTTTGTTTAATATAAAAGATTAATAGTAATAACTCTTATTTAAAGATGTTAGTCAACCATATAATGAATAAGATTATTATTATTGTTTAATTTAGTTTTTGAAGGACATGTTTTCAAGTCTTGCTTAGTTTTAGACCTTCATTTATGTTCAAATTGTTCTCATTTAATTCAATTTTTATGGTCTCCCGTGTCTTTATTTTTCCATAATGATCCATTCTTATTATGATCTTTGCATCTTCTATGCATATATGGTGACGGGTATTGTGAGAGTGTTCAAACAAAGTTGGTTTTTTAATTTTGGTATGCCTTAGTGTTAAGAACCTGAATAGATCTACAAATATAATGACCACAAATACTGAATACACAATAGATCCACAGAGCAAGATAAAAGAAACCACACTTTATTATTACCAAACCCTTGAGGTAGGGAAACACCATACAATGGATCCTATTATGGAATGGATCCTCTCATGTTCACTTGCCTTTTCGAGGGGGCATCCTCCTAATGAGCTTCAACTCCAAATACAATACTTCTCTTCACATCTCATTACATTGCTTGAACCCCTTTATATAGTGCTACCATCACCTAAGAACATTCTAGAGGATGAATCTTCTAGAAGTAGAACCTTCTAAGAAGTCCTCTTACATTTATTATATCTAACTACCATAGTGGGCCTTATTTAAT
>SNQJ01S0009386.1:97799-109417 GCA_010110895.2 Picea sitchensis | reverse complement strand
TTTTGATATTCCATTATTTGAAGGACAAATAGATGTGGATGTTATAGATAAATGGTTGAATCTGCTCAAAGGAAATTTTTCGGTCCACAATTTTTCTGATAGGGAAAAGATCACTTTTTCACTCCTCAAGGTCGTTCCCCATGTTAAAGAATCGTGGGATACTTACTTTGAGCAAAGGGCCATTGAGGAATCTACAATGTTTTTGGTAGCCCCTAAATGGGATTCCTTCCTGGATGCCATTAAAGAACAATACTACCCTATTGAAAGCTACGAGGGCCAGTACACCAGATGGACCACCATACATCAAGAAAGGGACCAGACAGTACCATATTTCACCAACATTTTCCATACCCTATGCACCAAATTGGGTATCAAAGGCTCTGAGTGTCATCTGGTGCTCAAATACCAAGGTTGTTTGCATATATATATTCAAACAAAAATGGATTTCCTAGACATCGCCTCATTGGGCATGGCTTATAGATACATTGTCAAGATGGAGAAGAAATTTAAGCAGAAACGACGAGAGTTTGGATCTGCAAACCCCTCACAGCTGAAGAAGGGAAAAGGCAGTCCCAACCCACACAACAAGGGACCAATTCAAGATGGTCTCCCTTAGGACAATTAGTCCAAGTCACAACACAAGAAGGGAAATGAGAAGATGAAGGACATAGGTAAATGATGTGAGTACCATAAAAGTCCTTGGAACAACACAGAAGAATGATGCTCCAGGACTTCCCTCGTGGGTGAGCTGAAGGCTTCTGAGTCAGAGGTTGATTCTAATTTCGAGTCAAATCTTAAAGGAGGGAAACGGATTATCGATGTTGAACTGAGTGCCACTATCGCTACCACCAAAGTCTTACCAAGCCGACCAGAAGAACCAAAGGAAGGGGAACGCCTCTTTCACTTGGAGATGCAGGTCAAGGGGGGATTTGATTCATTTCATTGTTGACAGTGGTAGTCAGAAGAAACTGATTTCAGCATAGGTTGTCAAGTGGTTGGACCTTCCAACGACACCGCACCCACAACCCTACACCATTGGCTGGCTTCATCAAGGAAGAGATCTTTGTGTCAGCTAACAGTTTTGTCTGCCCTACAACATCAAGCCTTTTCAAAGATGAGGTACTGTGTGATATTTGTCCCCTTGAAGTTTTTGATGTTATTTTAGTACAACCATATTTGTGGAAGCATCATGTTGTGTATGAGTCTACACCCCTTAGTGTTATTATTAATTTGGGTATACAATTGTACAGGATCTCAGAGGTAGCGCCGCCTACTTCTATTTATTTAATCTCTGCTAAGAAATGAATTAAGGTCATTTCATAGACCAGGAAGTTTGTCTTCTTTGAGATATGTGCTCACAGTAAGCAGAAGGTTGTCGCCACATCCATGGCCCCTATACAACATCTCTCTTTGCAGCAGAATCAAGTGGACAGGATCGTGGAATAATACAGATACATCTTCACCTCACCTACAGGGATAACCACACACTACCAAGTCAAGCATCCAATTGATCTGACCCCCGACGCACCTCTACCTAATGGACTAGTCTATCGATGATCATTGAAGGAGAATGAAAAAAACAAGATTCAGATCCAAGAGATTCTTCAAAAGGGGCACATGAGATGAAGATCCTCCCCTTCCGAAAGCCTGATTGTACTAGTGTAGAAGAAGGATAGGACTTGGTGTTTGTACATTGATTACAAAGCCTTAAACAAAATCACAGTTAGGAATCACTACCCCATTGCCAAGATTGATGACCTTATTGACCAAATCAAGGGGGAAAATTTCTTTAGCAAGATTGACCTGAAGTTTGGCTACCACCAGGTTCCCATCGAACCAACTGATGTATGGAAGACAACCTTCAAGTCTACAAAAGGTCTCTATGAATGGTTGGTCATGCCCTTTGGCTTAACAAATGCACCATCCACTTTCATGAGGTTGATGGATGATGTATTGATACCCTTCATCAACTCCTTTGTGGTAGTATATATGGATGACATCCTCATCTTCAACAGAACGTGGGAGGAGCACATGTGGCATATTCAATAGGTTTTGAGCACTCGGCGGCAGTAGAAGATTTATGCCAACTTGGAAAAATTCTCCTTTGGCATGAACTGGGTCCAGTACTTGGGCTACATTGTTGATGAGCATGGGGTACATGTTGATCCAACTAAGATCCAATTCATCTGGGACTGGCCAGCCCCAACCACATTGACCAATATTCGAATCTTCTTGGGAGTATCCAGCTTCTACTGACGATTCAAGTTGGGATTATCCCATATTGCATGGGCCCTAAACCAAGTGACCAAGGGAAATGGTAGGGCCAAGGTCGTGTGGGGGAAGGATAAGTAAGGAGCATTCGATGATCTGAAGCATCTCTTGTGCTCTGCTCCAATACTCTCCTTGATCGATTTGCAACAACCATTCAAGATTGAGACTGATGCATCTGACTATGTTGTGGGTGTAGCTCTGACTCAACATGGGCATTCAGTGGCATACCATAGTGAGACACTCTCCCATACTATCCGGAAATACCCCACCTATGACAAGAAAATGTATTCCATTGTACAAGACTTTGATCAATGGAAACATTACATTATGGGGAAAGAGACGATCATACACACTGATCACAAGCCTTTGCAATTCATATAGACACGGGGGAAATTGAAAAAAAACTGGCAATAGAAAGTGTCCACCTACCTATAATAATTCCATCTCAATATCAAGTATAAGACATGTATCTCCAATTGTGTCACTGACTGCCTCAATCGGCCTCCTACGGCTGCAATCACCACTATGCTTCATTTATGTGGACTTGAAGCATATGAGTGGCCCCAACTTTATCAACAATATCCAGAATTTGCCACCACATATCATCTCTTGGGTACAGGTGGAACTGTCACTGATTTTCACATTAAGGACAGAGTCTTATGCCACCCGGGCCATCTCTTTGTTTCTACAAGCGAGCGTGGAAATATTATTTAGGAATCCCATTATAGTCGAGTGGCAAGACATTTTGGCGTAGAGAAAATTGTGGTCGTTCTTCAAAAACATTTTTATTAGCCAAAACATTGACAAGACATCAACACGTATATCATATCTTGCACTGCCTATGCCATTTCCAAGTCGTCCATCAAGAAGCAAGGCTTATACACCCCTATTCCTATTCTTGAGAAGCCTTGGGACTCCATCTCAATGGGTTACATGTCTGGCTTTTCATCCACCAAGCAAGGAAATGAATGTGTGTTTGTGGTCGTTGATTGGTTTTCAAAGATAACCATCCTCATAGATTGTAAGGCGAATGTCACAGAGGAAGATACTTCCAATATATTCTTCGAAGGAGTGTGGGTCCACTTTGGGATACCACATATCATCATCTCTGACCGAGACAACAGGTTCCTCAACACCTTTTGGTCGAGTCTTTGGTCTTTTTTGGTCACCAAGCTGACAAAATCCACTACTTTCCACCCCCAAACTAATGGCCAAACAAAGGTTGTCAATCGGATGATTGTGCACATCCTACACATGTACAATTATACGCATCCACGTACATGGGACGAGAGTCTCCCATATGTCCAACAAAGTTACAATAGGGCTCTCCATAGTTCCACCGGCCATAGCCCATTTCAGGTGGGTCTAGGATTCCAACCCATGGGACCCATTGATGTTGCACTTCCTCTTCCCACCGCACAGACATAATCTTCCTCTGATCAGTTTGTGATCGACAACGCCACCAGATTCATTGAGTGGATTCAGCACATCTTCCAATAGGTCCAGGAAATTTTGCAGAAATCCAATGCTAAGTACAAGCAGCGCTATGATCAACACAGGGTACCACACCAATTTCAGATTGGCGACAAATTTTTCTTACATTTGCTAAAGGAGATTCTCACCGAGCCCCATCAGAAGCTTCTCCCACTTCGGTATAGGCTTTAAACTATCACCAAGGTTGTGGGTATAAATTCTTTTGAGTTGAACAATCCACCCTTCCTTGGTCTGCATCTAGTATTCAATGTGGACCTCCTTCGGCCATATTTTCCACCGTTATTGGACACCTTTGAGATCGTAGGACAACTGACACCCATAGAGCTCAACTTTGACTACATGGAACAAGTATCCATTAACCAGATCATGGACACATAGGTTAATGGAACTCACCAGCAGTAGATCCATCTTTATCGGGTTGTCAAGGCAGGTCAACTCCTACACCAAGGCAAGTGGCTCACCCGGGGTGAAATCCAACAGAATGTTCCTCACCTGATGGGGAAACTCAAAGCAATGGAGACCAATTCTTCTTAAGGGGGGAGGATTGATCCAGGTGGATATTGGTGGCCACCCACCTATTCCTACTGGCTCCTCATGTCCATTTTTGTTCAACACGTTCTTCTGTACTTCTTTGTAATAGTGGGTTCCACACTTGTGGGGTTGTCTGAATCCCCACACATCCTCTAGATGGATACAAGTGGCCTATCACCTAATCCAACTAGCTTATTTTGTATTTTTTCATGTGAGCACATCTTGTTGTACTTCCAGGGTCATTTTGGGGCCCTAAACGTTGTTTTTTTGGCTTGCCATAGTCAAACTATAGACAGAGTCAAATTTTGGCGGTTGAATGTGTAGCTCTCTGAAATACCTTTCCAATAGGATATCAACCTAAAACGGAGGTCGTATGCAAAATTTATGACCTTGGGAAGTTGAGGTACCAAATTAAACCAACTTACCCATAGGGTCGACATGACTTTTGGTGTTTCACCTTCTAGGGTTAGGTTTTTGGATGTCTAGGGTTTTGGCATTCATGAGTAATATCAAAAAGGAATTTGGAGCCTCATTGTAATCCATTATGCTCATACGGATGCGTGTAGAAACCACATCTCTTCTCAGAGATAACTACCATCATTCGAGCAAGTGTTTCAGTTCTGCAGTTTCATCCTATTTAATTATTTAATAGAAGATATTGTTCACTGGATATTTGTGTTATTATTCATGTCTCTGTGTTTATTGTATTCATTCTGTTAATTAGTTTGTTCCACTCCTAAATATGGATCATCTACTGATTCAAACTCTTTAACCAATTTGGAAGACTCTGGTTGACCACCTTGGTCTGTCCATCCGTTTTAAGATGATATGCATAACTACAAAACAATTTGGAACCCATATTTTTCCAAATTATTCTCCAAAAATGTCCAAGAATTTTTTTATCCCTATCAAAAGTGAGACTTCTTGGAAGTTCATGTAATCTCATAATCTCTCTAAAAAAATAAAACAACCACTTTAGTAGCATCATTGGTTTTATTGCATGGAATGAAATGTGTCATCTTTGAAAATATGTGACATATTTGAAATGTGCCATCATGACCTCTTTGCATCCTAGTCAATCCCAAAAGAAAGTCCTTACTTATATATTCCCATGGCCTATCAGGTACCAGTAGTGGTGTATACAATCTAATGTTTTGACTCCTTCCTTTTTCAAGTTGGAAAATTATGCAGCACTGAACAAAATTTTTAACATCCCTGTTGATGTAAGGCCAAAAATATGTTTCCTTCACCAACGTTGTGGTTTTCAGACTGCCAAAATGTCCACCCAAACCTCCCTTATGCAACTCTTTAACAATATTCATCCACAATGAACTCCGTGGAATGCACAAACTTTGCTTCTTGAACAAGAAAAGATCTTGAATATGAAAATCCAAATACAGTGTCCTATTAATTCTCTAAGGCACTTTTCACGCTTTCCAAGACTTTGCAAAATTTGCATCTTTTGCATACAAATATTTGATACATTCCAAGCCAATAACTTCTAGTCACAAAGTATTTAGAAGCATTATTCTCCTGCTTAGTGCATTTGCAACTTTATTCGACTTTCTATACTTGTTCTTCAAAACAAATGAGTAACTTTACAAAAATTATATCCATTTGGAATGATTTTGATTTAACTTGCCTTGGATATTGATGTACTATAGTTCCTTATGATAAAGAAAATAATACAAACTCCTTCCTTAGCAAGTAATGTCACTGTTTCTTCAAAGCTTGTACAATCGCATAAAATTCTTAATCATAAACAAAGTATTTTTGCCTAACATCATTCAATTTCTCGTTGAAGAATGCAATATGTATTCCTTCTTGGCTTAAAACTGCTACAATCACTAATACACTTGCATCAAGGTCCACTTGAAACACTTTATTGAAATATAGAAGTGCCAAAACATGTCATTTAACGACCTTTTTCTTCAAGTCTTCAAATGAATTCATGGTTTTTGTTTTCCACTTGAAAATACACTTTTCCATTGATTCAGTAAGTGGTGTGCAAATCTCGCTAAAATTTCTAATAAACTTCCTATAGAAGCTTTCCAATCCATGAGAAATTCTCACATTAAACATACACTTAGGTGTTGGCCACTCCAAAATAGCCTTAACTTTTCATAATCCATCTTCAATCCTTCCATGGAAAATAAAAATCACAAGTAAGATAACTCATCTTTCATAAAGTACATTTCTTCAAAATGATGAGCGGTTTCTCTTCTCTCAACCACTATAACACCTTTCTCACATGCTCCAACTATTTTTATTTGGTTTTACTAAAATTCAAAATGTCATCTATGTATACAACAACAAACTTACCCAAAAATGGTTTCAAAACTTCATTCATAACTCTCATGAATGTGTTGGGTGCATTAGTTAGCCCAAATGGAATAACTAACCACACAAACAATTTTTCCTTTGTCTTGAACAATGTATTCCATTCATTACCTTCCCTTATTTGAATCTTATGGTAACAACGCCTCAAATCAATCTTTGAAAAGTACTTGGCCACACTCGAAAATTCCATGACGTCATCCATCCTTGGTAAAGGAAATATGTACTTGATAGTGATCTTGTTAGTAGCTTGTGAATCAATGCATATTATCCATTCACCTCCTTTATTGGGTGTCAAAACAGTAGGTACAACACATAGACTCAAACTTTCTATGATCAATCCTCTATCAAGAATATATTGCACATGCTTATTTACTTCCTCGTTCTCTACTAGAGTCATCTGATAAAGAGATTTATTTAGTAGACTTGATCCTGGTATCAAATCAATCTGATGTGATATACTCCTTAAGGGAGGTAAACCTGTTGGTAAATCATCTCCCACAATATCTTTAAATGCATTAAAAAAATGTTGAATTTCTAGTGGCATAGATCTCATCTATCCACTCTCTATAACTTTTCTTGGCATTAAGGCCAAACATAAATGGGTCTTTTTGTGTTCTGACAAAAATTCTTTGGCTGAACACATCATAATGCGACTTTCGTTACACAAATTTCTCTTGTTATTTCCTTTGTTTTCACTACTACTTGACTCGACTTCCACCATTGGCTCGAATCTTTATGTATGTTCATATTTTAAAAATTCATAAGTGTTCTTCCTACTATCTTGGAAAAAATTTCTATTGAACATCCATAGTCTTCTGAGTAGTACGTAATAGGAATCCATATCCACTATGTCACACATTACCTTCTCACTAAACTTTCCAATCTGAAAACTCAACAAGCATTTCTCAGTCAAAATCACTTGATGTCCTCTATTCAACCATCATACCTTATACATATTCAGATGTGGAATTCTTGTCAATTTCAGTTTATCCATTACTTCTGTGGATACTAGAGTTTATGTACTTCCACCATGGATGACAAGATTACAACACTTATCCTAAATGTTTCAATTAGTTTTGAGCATTCTCTTTATTTTTTCATGTTCTTCGACTACCTTTGTCTCGATATTGAGTAATATTCTTATGAACATCATTCTTTCTCCTTGTTCTTGTTAATGTACTTCCAAATTTACACTAGCGAATAATGTCTCATCTCCTTGGGTAATTGTGTTTTGGATTCATTTCTTATTGTTTTATTATGTCTCTCCGGACATTCAGATACCGTGTGACCCTCTATTCCACACATATAACAAGTAATTGCATACTTTCCTCTACCAAAACCTTTGCCTCTTCCATGGTCACTCCCTCCTCTTGTATTCTAACTGGTGGTTGCTTCATCCTCTTTTTCACTGCTTTTAGCCACACTTGCTCTTCCATTGCCTCCAGTTCCTTTTCCTAGGAACTTTTGTCACAACCTTCTATCAATATTTTCTTCCAATGTCAAAGAAACTTGATAGGATTCATTTACATTACAAAATTAATGTGTACTCATGTCATCCTGAATACGATACTTCAATCCATTTACATACCTTTCCACTCTTTGGTATTCTTCTTACTTTATCCCTAATTTGAGTGGCAATTTAAAAGTTTCCTCAGTATATTCACAAACAAATGTCTCTTTCTGTCTTAAATTTTGCACTTGCTTGCACAAATTATGCTAGTAATCACTAGGTAGGAATTTATCCTTGATTTTTCTCACCATCTTCCTCCAAGTTCTTATTTTCTCATGTCTAATGTCTACCCTATCCTTCTATAACATATCCCGCCAAAGTCTTGCATGACCCTTTAGCTTCGTCATAGCGAATCAAACCCTATTGGAGTCCTGAACATTTTAATACTCAAAATTTATTTTGAGCTCTCCTATCGACTCACTGAGAGTTTTGGCTTTCAAACTACCATAATAGCATGAAACTTCCACCCTTTCACTACCTCTTTCTTTCAAGAAATATATCAATCGTACTATTGGGTCTACTTCCTCAACATTTTACTATTCTTCAGGCTCATCCTCTAATTCTAAATTTTCTTCAGCATATCCAAGCCTTTTGTTTTCTAGTTCTTCTATCCTCCTTTGTAATTCCTCTAGTTATTTATTTCTAGCACCTCCTCGTGTTTCTCTTTCTCTTTGTGGAGACATCTTTACAAGTTGTATTGCAACCCATACTTGAACTGACATTCACAGGCCTTACTTTTGGGCACTATTTTCCAAACTTAGGAGTTAAACCATCTCTAATACCACTTCACGAAATCACCCTCGATATTGTACACAATCAACTACAGAACTAGGTTTCTTCCCACAAAGTGCACAACTAACCTCGTTAATATAAATTTAACAACTTAAATAATTCCTTGAGGAAATTTATAGTCATAGGGAAAAAATGGAAAGGGAATGAGATACAATACTATTTAAACATAAACTAAAATTTATTTATTAACAAGACAAATTTATTCTTTTACAATCTCACTACATCCCCCAGAAAAATCCTTCACCATCCTTTATTCAATGACTAAGAGTGTGTTCTCTATTAGACACTATGAATCACAAAACTAGTGTTACTGTCTCTACTTTGTTTCTTCTGTATATGTCCTTCTATGTTCCTTCTCCTCTCTTTTTTTGTCCCCTCTCCTCTTCATTATTTGTTTTTCTTGTCATTCGAACATTCCCCAACCATTCCACTTCTTCAACTATCCCCCAACGCACATTGAGAGCTGACAATTATGTCATTTCACTTCCTCTCCAAATCATTTCAACTTCCCCTTACAATTTATTATTGATTCCCATATATTTCATCCAAGGCACGTGGATCTATGCCCACTACCTTCTATGGAATCTGACCTAAGACACATGGATTCACATCATTATATAACCCACAATACAAACAAAAGTTGTAGTGTGCCTAGAATTTGTAATATGATATAAGTTTATGCATTGGTGTTGCAGCACCGACATGTTGCAACAACATGAGTGGTATTTTTTTATGTGTTGCAACAAAAGGGGATTCATGATTTGATGTGTTGCAACAATAGGAGTTGCAACATTTGACATGTTACAACAACCAGGAGTTACAACACCAGTGTGTTTCATCAAGAGGAGTTTCATCACTTATTTCAACCTACAATGGCTAACTTGAATTTGAAATTCTTTTGGTTGATGTCAATTGCTTGAGGAAAAATATTCTCATGCATCAACTAAATTTGACAAGCCAAGGCCATCCTTCAAATATTAGGCCCATGCTATATTGTATTCCATACACAAACCTTCTTTGGACCATAGATTCTCCTTTACGTTTAGTTATCTATACACATGGAGAAAGGAAACTTTTAAAAAGGATGATTCCGCCTACTTTAGTTGTTCTAATATTGGAACGAGGGAAATGCTATCCATTCTAAACCTACCAACTATCTAGTTAATGATCATTGAATAATAACAAAAGACATATAGTTATTTCATCCCTTTTTCCAAGGACAACATCATCAATGGTTACAACATTAACATCTCATATATATTATTAGAACATTTCCCTAACCTTTATTTAAAGTCAAAATAATGAGCTTTTAAAATCTACCTTTTTATAAATTTGTCTATCAAACCATTGTACCAAGCTAAATATGATTTTTGATGAAGGTTGGTTTACAGTGCGCAAGAATTGGCACATTTTAATCAATAGAGGTTGCACTTAGAAAAATAATTTTTCCAAAGAGAATAATGACCTAAAACCTTTTGTTAGCTTGTAAATCATACTATTGTGGTTGGATATTCAATTAAAATTCTATTTGATATTATGGTGCAAAGATATTCTAAAATACTTAC
This sequence comes from Picea sitchensis, assembly GCA_010110895.2. Lineage (NCBI taxonomy): Eukaryota > Viridiplantae > Streptophyta > Pinopsida > Pinales > Pinaceae > Picea > Picea sitchensis. Next base: position 98,914 of record SNQJ01S0009386.1, on the reverse strand, counting down.
AAATACAATAATTGAAAAGATCAATGATTGGTTTAAACAACTAGATATAATAAGAAATATGTGTGTGTGTGGGTGTGATAGGAGGTTGTTGTGGTGGATGAAATTATCCTAACCCTCCATGCTTCATCCATATAGATCCATTGAAACCTTATTTTCTTGGTTGTTCTCTTTGGTTTCCAATGATGAACCTTTCCTTGGGCAAGTCGTTGAGCCACAACTTGTATCCTTCTATCATAATATCACTTCATCATCATCCTATAGTGTATCCCTCTCAAATAATACCCTGATAACCAATATAGGATCTGATTCTTTCTCATCCTACATTTTAAAGGCTCTAGGAATAATTCATTTTATCTCCAATGGAACATATGTAGACAATTCCTAACCCTAGTATTCCATTCCTAGTCATAATGGGGATGAAGGACTTGACCAAGTGGTGGTGAAAACCTTTCAAATATTTATCCATATTTCATCTAGAAAACCATTATCTTTCTTAGCAGCCCCTTTAACCTCATCCATTTCCTTAATGAAATGCATCTATTCTCTTGAGGGGTTTCTAGTTTAACTGTGATGCTTTAATTTGTTGGTATGTAACTAGAACCCTCTATTAGGCTCTATGATTATTTTATAACTAGGGATGCAACTATATCATTGGTTTTTCATCTGAGGGGTGGTGCAGAAGAACTAGATCCATTTATCTGCTCCAAAGGCATGGTGAAAGGTATCGACCTTTCCCACAAGGAATCATTTCTTGGTTTTGGAGTGGAAGGTTATGTTCCATCATCCTCTATTCCTGTAGATCATCCAAAAATAGGGAAATGATGTATGTTTCATGTGGAGATAGTAAATGAAGACCCTGTCATCAAACTTGACCCAGTGGTAGTGGGGTACTTAGAAACTTTCTTCTGTAATAATGGATTGCTTTTTAGATTTCATGGAAATTGGCCATCTCTAAAACAACTAAGTGCATGGAGTGAGAATTCTTAGGGACCTTTCTTGGTGGGTTTGGTAAAAATTCACCCCTTAGTAAAGGGGTTTTTCATCTTGGATTTCATAGATGTGGAAGACCATGATCTAGTTAATGGTAGAGGACCTTGTTTTATGTGAAATCCATG
>SNQJ01S0009386.1:66898-83191 GCA_010110895.2 Picea sitchensis | reverse complement strand
AATAATGAAGAATGAAACATGGGAATTAATAGAGTTGCCTAAAAACAAAGTTCCAATTGGATGCAATTGGTTGTTTAAATCCAAATTTAATGTTGATGGTAGCATAGATAAACATAAAGCAAGATTGGTTGCAAAAGAGTATTCACAAAAAGAGGGAATTGATTATGTAGATACTTTTTCACCTGTATCTAAGTTAAACACCATTAGATTGATGATTGCATTAGCTACAAAGCATAAATGGAACCTACATCAGTTAGATGTGAAGTCTGCTTTTCTGAATGGAGAATTAAAGGAGGAAGTATATCTTGTACAACCTGAAGGATTTGTTAAACAGGGACAGGAACATTTGGTATGCAAATTGAAAAAGGCTCTATATGGATTAAAACATGCACCCAGGTCATGGTATGACAAGATAGACAATTTATTTCTGCAAAAAGGATTTGTGAAGAGTAAGAATGATCCAAATCTCTATATTAAGAAAGATGAAAAAGAACATATTGTTTTGATTTCTCTCTATGTTGATGATCTAATCATAACAGGAAATGCTTCTAAGCTAATTGATGAAATCAAAAAGCAGTTATCAAAGGTCTTTGAAATGAAGGATCTTGGAGACCTACATTATTGTCTGGGTCTTGAAGTATGGAAATAAAATGGTGTGACACTGGTTACACAAAGCAAATATACCAGGGAATTGCTTCAAAGATTTGATATGAATGGATGTAAGGTGATGCCTACTCCATTAGAACAAAATTTTAAGCTCTATAGTGATGATGAGACCAAAGAATTGAATGGAACTCTGTATCGACAATTGGTGGGAAGTCTGAATTATCTCACCACAACCAGGCCAGATATTTCCTACTCAGTCAACATCCTTAGTCAGTTCATGGCTAAGCTGCATGAGAGTCACTGGAAAGCAGAAAAAAGAGTCCTTCGTTATTTGAAAGGAACTATTGATTTTGGTTTTAAATATACCGTTGAATTTGATGTTACGTTGGCAGGATATTTTGATTCTTACTGGGCTGGAAATCTTAGTGACAGAAAGTCAACCACAGGTTATGCCTTTAGAATTGGTTCAGGGGTTGTATCATGGAGCAGTAAGAAACAACCAACTGTTTCTTTGTCTACAACTGAAGCCGGGTACAAAGCCGTGTGTAGTACTACATGTGAAGCTGTCTGGATGAGGAGAATTCTTGAAGACATGGGAGAAGAACAAAAGGCACCCACAGTTATCAATTGTGATAATCAAAGCTCAATCAAACTTGCTAATAACCGTATGTATCATGCTAGAACTAAGCACATTGAAATTCAACATCATTTTGTTCGAGAAAAGATACAGTCAAAAGAGATCGACTTAATCTATTGTAACACTGATGAAAATATGGCTGATATTTTCACTAAGCCTTTGGGACAGGAAAAATTTGAAAGTTGCAGAGACTTGCTAGGTGTGGTATAAAATCCATTTCTCCATTAAGGGGGAGTGTTGGAATAATGTAGAAATTAGGACACTTAGTTAAGATTTACGTAACTAAGTGATTGTGGGTTGTTGTGTGCTTGTCCAAATTAGGGTTTGTTGGTGGTTTCAGATCCACCTTTGTAGGAGGTCAGTTCAGGTTTTCTATGCTATTTAAATGTAATGGTTGGCTTCAGTAATGCAATCAAGTGAGCTCTGCTCACAGTTTGGTTCTGCCTCTGATAATTAATTAAAATTTATTAACAAATGAGGATATTACTTTATAATTACATCAAAAGTTTTCCATGTAGCATTAATTTCATTATAATGTGTCCATTTCACCTTTACCTCTTTAATATTCATTTTTCTTAATTCTTTGATACTCTTTTCTATGATCTTTTTAGGTTCCACAATAAGTTCACATCCAATATCTAATTTATGTTCTCCTTGTTGAGAATGTGTTTAGAGTCAGGTATATATATATTTTTAGAATAATAAAAATATGAAATACATTATGAATTATACATAGTTTAGGAGGTTGTGTAAGTTCATAAGCTATGTTTCTTATTTTGTGAAGGATTTCAAAAAGTCCACAATACGAGTGAAACAATTTGGTATTTTTTCTAGTGTGAAAGAACTCTTTTTCATTCTAACTCTAACAAGGAATTCTTACCTCCTTGGAATTGAAGTATTGACCTTTTTAAAGCAATCCAATGTTTTCACATATCTTGTGCCTCTTTCATATTACCCTTTGTTGTTTTAATTATATTTCCATTTCTTCGATATTCTCATTCTCATACCATTTATTATGAACTATGTTTGACCATAATAAATGATCCAAGTGGATACCAGTGGCCAACCACCTCTTTCGTTGACTTAACATGGTTCTCCATATGGGTAGTATTGTTATGATTTTTTGGGTCCTAAACTTCCAAGTATAATTTGATGCCATTAATGATATTTTTAGACAAGTGATGTCGACATAATTATACCTTTGGAAAATAAAAGCCAAATTGTGTTTTTTTTCCTCGGTTAGAGCTTTCCAACGAGCTACTATGTGCACAAAAATGATATTGTATGTGAAATTTACACTCCCAAAAAGTTGATGTAGAAACTAACACTCAAAAATATGTTTTGGCATTTCAAAAAACATTTTGGTGCTTCACCTCCTAGGTTTAGGGTTTTGGACCTTTAGGGTTATTTCTTTATGTTAAAAGTCCATCCTTTCGACCTATTTAATTAACTTTTGCAAATGAGTGTAGTTTTCATTTGTCTCTCATCATAGATAAGTTGCCACCATTCTATTCATTTTTTGTTCTACAATATTTTGTTATTTTATTCATTAATATAAGTTGGATTTTCATTGTATCACTATGCTCTCTGCTATATTTATGTGTGTGTTTCATTTTTTTCCTATACAATCCATCTCAGTGGTATTAGAGCAGTCTACTCTTTGTTATTTTTTTGTCCATGTCCTTGACAAGGTTAGGGTATAGAGATATGGGTCTTGAGCTAGTTTCACTAAAATAAAACCACTCTCACCAGGGAAAGTAGCCTCCCATGATGGGGGTAAGGAGAGATGATGGAGTAGGAGAGCCTATCAATATTTTTCCTGAGGAATCCCTCACACGATAAAAGAACGAGATGATGGACAGTATCACCTAAATTCTTCAACAATTGTCAATGGTAGGATAAGAACCTTCAACAAGTGGCCAATTCATAGGTGTGACACCATTCAAGGTATAAATTAAATTTGATATATGTTTATTTGAAGGCCATATAGATGAAAATTCTTTGGAGAAATGGTTAAATATTTTAGAGGGTTATTACTTTGCTCAAAAATGTTATGACAATGAAACGATAACCTTTGTGCTCCTTAAATACCTTCCTCATTTTAAAGATTGGTGGGAAGGTTGCTAAGAGAGACATAACAAAGACAAATATATAAAATTCAGAACATGACTCGCTTGGGAATCCTTTGTTTATTCACTCAAGGATGAATCCTATCATGTTGGAAACTATGATGATAATTACATGATATGGATGACTTTGTGTCAAGAGAGAGACTAGATGGTGTCATAGTACACCAACATATTTCATACCTTACACTCAAACATGGGTATCAAAGAATCCGATCGACTCCTGGTTTTGAAATACCATAGTGGCCTACATAGGTACATCAAAGCAGAGATGAATTTCTTGGAAATATCCTCACTAGGATCCACTTATCGATATGTCTTCAATCGAGTATAAATTTAAGCATTGGAATAAGAGGTAGTTTGGGAATGAAAATATACCAAAACATAAGTATGGTAAAGGTGGACATAACTCACAGAAAAGGGGATAGATTAGGGAGATCCAACCATGAGACAACTAGTCCAAGATATAGGAAAATAAGGGTAATGATAAGTTTAAGAAGGGCACTTGAAAATGAGTGACCTTGGCACAACAGTTTTGAATACTACTCAAAAAATCATTTTTTGTTTAGATTAAAGAAAAATATTTGAACCCTAACTTCGACTCTGATTCAAAACAGGATAAATGAAAGTGGATTATCAATGCAGAACGAAGTGCTATAATCATAACTATAAATATCCAACCAGATGAGTCATGGGATCTTGAGGAGGGGGAGCACCTCTTCCATTCTCAAACATGGGTGAAAAGGACCCCACTACATTTCATTGTTGGCACTGGAATCCAGAAGAACCTAATCTCTATTGAGCTTATCAAAATATTGAATATTCCAATAATTCCACACCCCCAAACACACACCATTGGATCTTGGTTGATCTAGGGACAAGACCTTCATGTCAGTCAATAATGTCTCATACCATATGACATCAATCCTTTCAAAGATGAGGATAACCTTATATGTGGAAACATCATGTTGTTTATGAATCTCGGGCTCGTAGTGTCATTGTTACCTTGGTAGGTAAGTCCTACAGGGTACCCGAGGTAGTTTTGACTGTTGCAATTTCATTAATCTCAGTAAAACAATGTTGAAAGGTAATATCTCATATTGCAAAGTTTTTTCTCTTCATTATTAATCTAAATATGAGAAAAATATCACTGCCACCACCACATGTTCAACACAAGGTCTCTCTACACAGTAGAAGTAGGTGGAAAAGGTGGTAGTGGAATATAGATATATCTTTACCTCATCTATAGGGGTACCTCTGCACTATCAGGTCAAGCATCCCATTGACTTGATATGTGGGTCTCCCTTACCTAATGGTCCCATATACATATGCTTCGTTTTGAAAACTAAGAAAACATAGCATCAAATTCATGAGCTCATCTAAAAGGGCCACATTCAACAGAGCTCTTTACCTTGTGGAAGCCCAATTGTGTTGGTATAGAAGAAGGATGGGGCATGGAAATTTTTTATTAATTATAGAGTCATGAATAAAATCACTGTCAAGAATCGATACTTGATCCCTCAGATTGATAATCTTCTTGACCAACTCAAGGGTGACAAGTTCTTTAGGAAAATTGATCTAAAGTTAGGCTACCACCAGGTTTTGATAGAAAAACCTGAAGTATGGAAGACAACCTTCAAATCTATAGAAGGGATTTTTGAGTGGTTGGTCATGCCTTTTGGCTCGACTAATGCACTAATGATATTTATGTGAATAATGGGTGATATCCCACGACTATTAACAAACTCTTTTATGGTCATATGTTTGGACAACATATTCATATTCAGTTGAACCTACGAAGAACATTTCCAACACATTTAGTATCTCATGGGTACCCTACAGAAACATAAGTTATATGCTAATTTGGAGAAATGCTCATTTTTCATGCTGAGAATACAATACTTGTGATACATCATGAATGAACATGGGGTGCAAGTGGACCCAACCAAGACCCAAGTCATTCATGATTTTCTGGCCCCAACAAATCTGACAGAGCTTTGTAGCTTCTTGGGCCTTTCCAACTTCTACCATAGGTTCATGTTGGGGTTCTTTCATATCACTTGGCCCCTCAGTCAAGTGATGAAAGTTTGATATAAAGCAATTTTTTACTAGTATAAATCACAACAGAAAGAATTCATGGCTCTGAAACACCACCCCTGCTCCACGCTAGTACTCATGTTTCCATACCTGAAAAACCCATTCAATATTGAGATAGATGACTCTAACTATGCTATCAATGTAGTCCTCACTCAATAGGGACATTTGTTGGCATGTAACAGTGAGATACTATCTGATGTTTCTCATAGATATCCCACCTATAACAAGGATATGTACTCCATTGTGCAGGCATGCCGATAGTGGAAGCATTATATTATCGGAAAGGAAACAATCATCCACATTTATCATAGGCCTTTACAATTCATGTAGACACAAAGAAATTTCTAGAATTACCATTATCATAAGTGTCCAAACACCTGTAACAATTCCACTTAAACATTAAGTACAATAAGGGAAGTGCAAACCATGTTGCAGACAGCCTTAGTCGGCCCTCGATTGTGGCACTAACGACAATTATTAACTCATTTGGGAATCATACCTATGAATGACCACAATTATATAACAATGACCTTGAATTTTATACTACGTATAAGACACTGAGTGTAGGAAAACAAGTCTTGGACTTCGACCTCTAGGATGAACTCTTGTTCTATCTAGGCCATATTTTTTTTCCTTAAATCAAGCATGAAAAGTTGATTTGGGAGGCACATTACAGTCAAGTGCCAAGGCACTTTAATGTGGAAAATATAGTAGAAGTACTTTCAAAGTATTTCTATTGTCCAAATATTCGATGGGATGTTGATCAGTATATCAGGTCATGCACTTTCTATGCCATTTCTAAATCATCCATGAAGAAGCAAGGGATGTGCACTCTTCTCTATGTCCCAAAAAATATGCAAGAGTAATTCTCCATTGATTACATGTTAGGTTTTTAATCCAACAAGCATGGTCATGATTGTGTCTTTGTGTTCATTGATCGATTCTATAAGATGGCCATTTTGGAACCGTGTAAAAGGAGTACCACATCTTAGGTTGTTGCTAGGATATTATTTGAGCATGTTTGGTTTTATTTTGGGCTACCATGGACCATTATTTTAGATAGGGATATCACGTTCTTTAGCACCTTCTTGTCCATCATATGGTCTCTAATGGATACACAGTTGACCAAATCGACTATCTTTCACCCCCAAATAGATGGGAAAATGGAAGTGGTCAACATGATGATTGTGCGTATCCTACACATGTACAACTCCAAGAATCCATGTACATTGAATGAGAGTCTTCCATATGTTAATTATAGCTACAATATATCCCTCCACATATTTATTATACACATCAAATTTTAGGTATGTATGGGGTTCCATCCATTGGCCCCTATTGATATAGCTCTCCCCGTTCCATCTTCACCAGAAGAATCCTCAAACAATCAGATCAAGGTGGACATAGAAGAAAATTTTATCGAATGGTTCTAGCACCTCCAAATACTGGTTCATGATATATTGTAGAAGGCCAATTCCAAGTATAAGGAGTGACTTGACCAACATTGGGTTTCACACAAGTTTTAGGTTGGTGACAAGGTCTGGTTTCCTTTGCAGAAAGAGTGACTCATGGGTCCCCACAAGAAGCTTAGACCACTCTAACATGGTCCTTGCACCATCACAAAGGTTGTGGGTGAAAATGATTTCAAATTGAGTATTCCTCCTTTTCTTGGCTTACACCTAGTATTTAATGTAGCGCTACCTCAACCATATTTCCCACTTGTCTTGGACACCTTGGAGGTGGCTGAGTAATCGGGCCCTAAAGAGATCAATCCTAAATGCCTTAAGTAGACTATAGTGAATCATATTATGGATAAAAAGATCAAGGGAACTCGCCAAGAAAATGTATAACTCTATCTATTTTTCAAAGAAGGATAACTTCTTTAGCAAGGAAAATGGGTCACCTAGATTCATATTCAATAGAAATTTCTTCATATACTGTGGGAAGTTGACAGAATGGATACCATTGTCACACCATTACTTCCTAAGGGAAGAGTGACCATCCAAGTGAATATTAGTGGATACCCACCTCTTCCACTAAGTCAACATGGTTCTCCATTTGGGCAGTCTTGTTATGATTTTATGGGTCGTAAAGTTTCGGGTCCATTTTGAGGCCCTTAACGACCTTTTTATACAAGCGATGCCGGGCGAGATTTACCTTTGGAAAATCCAAGATAGACTATTTTGGTTTTGTCCTCATTTTGAGATTCCTAATGAGTTATTTTGCATGCTAGATGGACATTGTATGGGAAAGTTACATTCCTGGAAAGTTGATGTTGAAATTAACGCCCGAAAATATGGTTTGGCATTTCAAAACACCTTTTTCCACTTTGCCTCCTGAGTTTATGGATTTGGAACTTTAGTGTTCTTACTTTATGTGAAAAGGATATCCTTTTGGCCTCTTATATTATCTTTTGCAAATGATCGTAGCCACCACATCTCTCTCTCTCTCTCTCTCTCTCTCTCTCGATAAGTTGCCACCATTCTAGCTAGTTTATTAGTTAATAGAAGTTGGGTTTTCACTATATCACTATTCTCTATGCTATATCTATGTGTGTGTTTCATTTTGTTCTCTATATAATCTAGATCAATAAAGGTGTGTTGCAATTTCTACCATACATTGCCTCAAAACATGACATTTTTATGGTTGAGTGGTAGATTTGGTTATAAGAATATTCAATTAAGTTAAGATATTCCTCCTAGATACCAATTTTTTTAGAAGTATACATCCTTAACATATCTTCTACAATCATATTCACCCTCTCTATCTGTCCATCAACTTTTGGGTAATATGAAGTACTACTAAAGATTATATTTGTTCCTAATTCTTGAAAAATTGATTTCCAAAATGATGAAGTGAAATGGGGATCCCTATCAAAAACTATTTGCTTAAGAATTCCATGAATCCAAAAAGATTCTTTAAAAAAATAATGATCTATTTAAAAAAATAATGATCTATTTAGTAAGTCATGGATTGAATCCTAGTGAGGATGAAATAATGTGCCATTTTTGTTAATCAATCTACCACAACTAAAATTGGTATCATGCCCCTTCTTATTTTTTGAAAATCCCCTAATAAAATCTAAAATCCATACTTATTGATTCCCACTTCCAATGAGAGACGATTAAGGGTTATAATAATCCATGGATTCTACATTACTCGGATTTAACTAATTGACACGGCAAGCATTTTTTTTACATGATGTTGTATGTCCTTTTTCATTTTTGTCCAAAATATTTTTTTCTGAATTAACAAGTGTGACTTTAAGAACCCATAATGACATTCTATAGGCATATTATGGGATTCTCTCATAATCGTATTTTTTAAATCAAGAATATAGAGTTTATTTTTGTAATATAACAATGCATTAATTTTTAGAGATAATTTGGCATTGATTTTCCCGTGAGATGAATAGTGTCTTGTGGACTCATTAAGTGTCAATATATCCCTTCAAAATGTGGATCATAAAGTAAATATCCCCTAATTATTGTTCTAAATCTACTTGAAGCATTGATTTCCCGTGAGATGAATAGTGTCTAGTGGACTCGGTAAGTATCCATATATCCCTCCAAAATGTGGATCATAAGGTAAATATCCCCTAATTATTGTTCTAAATCTACTTGAATCAAGGATATAACATTTGTTCAAATATATTTTCTACTATAGGCATCTACTTACTTGGAAGATATTGTATATCAAATTTATATTCTGATATCAATTCAATCCAACGAGATTGTTTCATATTGAGTTGGGGTTGTTTGAAAATGTACTAAAAACTTCAATGATTTGTTTTCAAAACAATTTTACTTCATAATAAATAATGTCTCTAAATATTTAAATTTTAAAGCATGTATAACAATTAATAATTCTAAATGATCAGTAGAATAGTTCCCTTCTTCTTTTGAAAACAATTTTACTTCATAATAAACAATGTCTCTAAATATTTAAATTTTAAAACATGTATATCAATTAATAATTCTAAATCATCAGTAGAATAGTTCCCTTCTTCTTTTGAAATTTTTTGTGACTAATAACATATCACCTTAACCATTAATAATTTTCCCTTCTTCCTTTGAAATTTTTGTGGCTCATAACATATCACCTTGTCCTATTGCATTAATCGATCTCCTAATCTTGAGTTACAACGATATTTTACCACTACATAAGTCCCTTTTGGATTTAGGATGAATAGTATAGGTGTAGTTGTTAATAATTCCTTAAGATTATTGAAAATATCTTCACAGATAGTGGCCCATTTTAAAGGTTTATTCTTTTTATTAAGTTAGTAAAGCAATTTTTGAGAAATTTTTAATAAACTATCTATAAAATCCAAAAAAACTTTCAATTTCATGCCGATAGTGGCTCATTTCAAAGGTTTATTCTTTTTTGTTAAGTTAGTGAAACAATTTTCGAGAATTTTTTAATAAACTATCTATAAAATCCTAGAAATCTTCCAATTTCATGCACATCTTATGGTCTAATACCTTCTTATATTTCCTTAATCTTAAATGGATCAAGGGTTATACCATGTTTGGACATCACATGTCACAAATAAGACACTTTTATATTAAAGAACTCACATTTACTCAATTTTGCATACAATTTGATGTTTTCTTAAAATTTATAAACCATCATACTATTTCTTTAATGTTCCTCTTCACTTTTAGAGTAAATTAGGGTATCATCTAAAAATACAAAAATACATATAAGTAGAGTTAAGAGATATCATTCATTAAGGTCATAAAAATGGCCAGTGCATTAGTTAATGAAAAGTGGAGGACAAAAATTCATAATGTTCATAGCAAGTCCTAAATGCAATTTTTGGAATATCTTCCTCAATTCTAATTTAGTGATACCCACATAATAAATATATTTTTGAAAAAATACTTGGCTCCATTTAATTAGTCTAACGAATTATCTATTCTTGGTAATGTACTTACTTTTTATATTAATATTATTTAATTGTCTATAATCAATGCATAACATCATAGTTCCATCCTTTTTCTTAAGAAAGGGTACTAGAGATACCCAAGGAGATATATCTAGATGAATTTCCCCTTGACAAATAAATTCCTCCAATTGTAATTTTAGTTCTATTAACTCGGGTAATGATTGTCGAAAAAGTGATCTTGAGATAGGTTTTGCGCCACGTATCAAATCTATGGTATGTTCTAGTTTCCTTTTTGGAGGAAATACTCTATTTTTTATTTTTTAGGAAAGACATTGTTTGGGATTTTTGTCACATGGGTGAGCCAAAATCCATTTTTATAATAAGGTTGCAAACTATATAATAGTCGATTGTTAGGATGCTATTCCAATCAAATGAGAACTATTGCAAAACATAAACAAAATAAAATAAAATAAACAACAACCATGAAAGTTGCACAAATTAATACAAGGAAATAAATATTATTCATATACCAATCGAAATAACTTGTAATTTGCACTGCAAATAATGATTTGAGCTTATGGGATATCCCACTCTCTTTGGGAGGATTCTTTTTGTCTTCAATAGAAATCTCTCTCTCTCAAGTGAAGTGAAGAAATGTATTGGATCTTCCAAGGAAGAATCCAACTACAAGCATGTGGTTATGGATTAAGACGATAGATATTAAGATAAAGGATCTCAAGAGCTATATTTAGAACATAGCTTTACAATTTAGTTCTCTTTCAAATTTTGTTGCATGGTCTCCAAATTACAGGCAGGCTTCAAGCTCAAATAGAACTAGCTTCAAAGTGTGAATTCTCTTCATTTGAGTTGTAGTTCCCCATGCTTGAAGGGACATAGAACCAATAAAGGACTACCTCGAAATAACTTGTAATTTGCACTGCAAATAATGATTTGAGCTTATGGGATATCCCACTCTCTTTGGGAGGATTCTTTTTGTCTCAATAGAAATCTCTCTCTCTCAAGTGAAGTGAAGAAGTGTATTTGGATCTTCAAAGGAAGAACCAACTACAAGCATGTGGTTATGGATTAAGACGATAGATATTAAGATAAAGGATCTCAAGAGCTATATTTAGAACATAGCTTTACAATTTATTTCTCTTTCAAATTTTGTTGCATGGTCTCCAAATTACAGGCAGGCTTCAAGCTCAAATAGAACTAGCTTCAAAGTGTGAATTCTCTTCATTTGAGTTGTAGTTCCCCATGCTTGAAGGGACATAGAACCAATAAAGGACTACCCTTAAATGGTGATGGAGCTCGAGGCCCTTTGGTACACCAAATTTAGAGTACCTTTGATGGGATTTCATACATTCATTGCATCGAAGGTGGTTGATTTTTCCACTTTTATAGAGTTTCATAGTTACCGAAGGAATATCTGAACAAATCGCACAAACACTAATGGAAAAGTCACACAAATGAATAAATACCCATTTTCCATAATTTTGATTGCTTTGAGAAGGTGGTGTATGATTTCCATGTAGTAGCACTTTGTTATTATATGTTGATGATTTTATTTGTGATCACTTGTATATATTTGTGAGTGATTTTTAGGTGATTATAGTTTCCCCCTGATGTATGAGGTTAGGAGTAGTCATATAGCTGAAATAAATCATCGTTTTTTATACCAATTTCTTTTACACTTACACATTGTAGAGAGAGAGAGAGAGAGAGAGAGAGAGAGAGAGAGAGAGAGAGAGACTATGAAGAAAATAACTTCCCTTGGAGGAGTGAGGAGAACCCACCAACAAAAATCCAATATCTATGAATATATTATTTCTTTATACAAATGAGGCGAGCATGTCCCATGATCATGAAATTATTTTAAAATATATTTACAATAGAAAAAAATATGTTGAAGGTTATTTTCTAATAATGAGAAGTTTTCAAAAGATCATTAATGATTTTATAGCTAGAGAATATGTGAAGAAGAAATTTGCATCACCCTCAAGGGCATCGATAATAGTAAAGCATTGTTCTAAGAAGAACATTCCCCAGAACTTGAGATGAGTAATTATGACAAGTGTTCATACTTAATGGAATTGATGGCCTATCAAGCCTAGGGGTATTCAATTGGAACTAGAAACTGAAACTATCACAAGGTAATGATATGAATGTGTGTGGATGTAGAACATCAGGGGGGAGACAAAACCAAAGAGAAATGATGACTCTCTCTTAACCATTTGGGGTTCATCATTCTTATGGGTAATGAGAACCGATACACCTAAACATTCCTGGAAAAGTGTGAGTTGATGTCTCTAGGAATGAAGACATGATTATAAAGTAAAGAGAGACCAAGTTGGAAACTATAATTAGGATAGATTTTGATAATTATGGACAAGGTTGAAAAGGGCCAGTGAGGATCAGGCTCAAGAATTCCCTTGGGTGGAGCATCAATGATGGATGATAGAGGTAGTAGTCAAAACCAATTGGATGTAGGATGATCTTATGTTTTGGGAAAAATGAGATGTAGTGAGTGTTTTTTCAAATTTCCATTAAGTGTTAGTAGATGCAAATGGACAGGAAGTTGAGGGTGGCAATTCTAAGAATCATAGTGAAGGGTACTTGGATACATGAGATTCTACAAACAACTAGGATTATGCAGGAACAAGTGACTCATTGTGAATGATCCAACCAAGAGCAACTAGGAATTTTGTCGGGTGGAATGATTCCATCGGGTCTGATGGAATGAGTAGAACAAATTCCCATAAAAATGATATTTGTACAATTAATAATGAATAAAAAAATGTAAAAATAATTGGGTTGAATGTATAAACACAGAGATGGGTGCCCCAATGGTATGATAAAAAAAATCATCCTTATGAGGCAAGAGTAGTAAGAGTGAATGGGGAGGGATCCCCTTAGTTGGGTTAGGGGTTGGAATGTATATGGGATATTAATATTACGAGAGATGAGAGACCATTGAAAATGAGGCAATGCATTCGAAATAAACAACCATAAAATATGTAAACTGCTGAGATTTTGAGGGGATGGGACAACATAATGATGAGAAAGAAGTACGAGGTTCATTCTCTGATATGTAGACTAGTCGGGCTCCCACCCTATGGGTTGTAATGGAATAGGTCTCAATAATGCAAGGGGAGATAAAACCAAGAAAACCAATGGGGGTGGAAAGCTACCCACCAATAACAACTGAACAAATGTGGTACTAGGTGAAGTTGTTGCATAGAAAAGAAAAAAAAATCCTAAAGGCATATGTGAGTGGGGATAAAACTCGTTAATGAAATAATATTAGAAGGATTAATTAACATGATATATTGAATAAGTATATACCTAAAGTGGAAGAGTGAATGGCCTTGCCATATGTAGCCTCTCGAAAATTACTTTCACACATAAAACCAAATATTTGAAGTGAAAATATTAATGAAAAGAAATATGAATGGAAAATAGAATTAAAAACAAAGGTAGTGAGTTAGTGTGCCTCTCAAGTGAATGATGAAATGAAGGGATTCGAGGTGAAGTTTCAGAAATTGAATAGATCATATCACATCGAGGGGCGATAATTCAACCCTAACGACATAAATGGTTTTGAAAATGGAGCTTCTAAGCTCCCACATGGACTTGAGGAACATTGCAATTGGGTGATATAAAAAGGGGTAGGGCCCACCGTGCCACCACATTTGTACTTTTAGGAATTGTATGTGTGGATCCCATGACCTTTTGGAACCTATTGTATATGCATCAGTGAGCATATTTCGATTCTAGGAGACTTAGGTAAGGGGTCATGATGAAACCTTTTAATTTACGCATTTCATTTCCAGACTAGAGGGTGAATGGTGGACTGAACTACCTCTTTTGAAGAGGCCCATATGGTTTTCATGGGTGATCCTCGAGTATCCATGCAATACCACATGATTGCTCGATGGTATCTTATGTGAATAACACAGTCCTCCATATCACATCCGTGAGATGTGTTTGCACGGTTGTTCACTCGACAGTGGTGCAAACGTCACTGCTATAAAATGCACAATTGTGAGAGATAGATGTGTGATTATTAATTGAACAATTGTTTGAATTGCACAGTTGTTCAATAACCAATCCCACAAATAATGAGCATGACCTGTATTTGGATAGCCATGCCTATCTGATGGAGAGAAAGGCACTATGACTCACTACAAAATAAGGTTCAAGGTCCTATAATGTGACTTGAGTTGGTTGGCTACAACCTACTCAATTACTTTGATTACACCTTGTTTCTCTCCCAATACGAGCTATTGGCCCACCTGGTTGATATGTGGAGGCTTCATCATTGGGTCTTTGATGTACATGGGAAGATGATTGAGTTGTCTGTAGAGGTGGACTTATACTTTTTGACTAGGATCCCTTGAGAGATGTCATAGTTGAGGCCTTTCTTGGATGACACGAGGATGATATAGTTTCCCATAGTCCATTAATGTGTTTGGGGATGAGGTTGTGAGAGGGGGATGATCTAGCCACCCATGCAGTGGTGGTTATGGTAGTGAGGATCTATATACCTTTGAGTACTCAATGGATCATAGACACCTATATGATGGTCATGGATATTGGAATATGTGGTTTCATCGTAAACCTCACTTTGTTGATTAAGTGGGTAAACCTCACTTTGGATCTCAAATCCATGTTTTATGGATAGGTGTAACTTCCACCTGAGCTTGTTGGTTGGTCTATAACTAAAACCTATTTATAGACTATCCTTGTGATCATTCTATCATATACATTATCCAAAGATCTATTTTATGCTCTCATAGAGCATAAAATAGATCTATTTTATGCTCTCATGGAGCATGCTCATGCTTCAATGCAACGTTGTCTTTAAACACCATCACTTCTTTCAGATTCGTTCTCCTCTGTGGTTAATTCTTGACCCAACATGGTATAAGAGATATTGGTTGTGATGTCAGATTCAGAGAGAATGAAAATGGTATTGAGACAATGGTGAAGTTGTGATCTGGTTTTTCCGAATAAGTAAAGGGTTGTTCGGAACTGAAGACCAATTGCTAATATGTTTTTCTCATCGTGGGTTATTAAGTCGCAGAAACCCTCTCTTTGTGTGTTCTAGGTTATGCCCTCAACTAGATGATATTTAAAAGTGTTGGATCGATTTGGTTTGCATGACAATGACTTTTCAAACCATTGTTGGTTCCTTTGTGTGGGTTGTTTAATTTTCCATCGTTTGTTGGTTTGAAAAGGTTCTAACACCTGGTTCGTCTACCCTTGGCTTTCCCTCAATTGTTGGATGCTTCGACCAAGAATAATTCTTGGTGCTCGACTCATGTACTGGACGTAAAGAAAATCTCGACTCAACCTTCAGCTAGCTCAAGTCCAACGACATCTCGACTCAAACAGTAGTATTCGATTGATCGACTCGACCAAACCCTCATGGATTTAAATCCTAGCTTGGCCCAAATATTGTTGTTGTTGAATGGAAGGAGGTTTGTCTTAGATGCATATGACTTCCAACACCGTCAACTTCCACTCTTTTCTCAACCTGGCTTGGTGGGGGATATGTCGATCTATTTAATCCTTTTTGACTGGTGTGTCGTTTCATTTTACGAGTGAAAAAAAACTCGACTAGTGAAACCCTCGACCCGTGACTGGTGAACGCAATTTGAAGCATGGTGAACCCGACATTGTTCAACCAGAAGGAACGAAAAGTAAATCCATCCACTCGACTTGCATTTGGTAAATAAATCGAACGTTCTGCATGTTTCCCTAACTCTTGTGGACCATTTCACTCAACTGATAAAGGAGAGGTATCAATCGACTCGAGACTCGACAGATCGACGTCCTCTCTTCACCTCTTCTTGTATCTCGACAGAGTTAACTTCCGCTTTCGATTGATGCAACCTGTGTACGTTTTCTTATTTTTGGCTCCTGGTGCA
>SNQJ01S0009386.1:20138-49464 GCA_010110895.2 Picea sitchensis | reverse complement strand
TTTATTTTCTTGTAATGAATAATATCCAAATAAATTTTGGATGAAATTTTGAAAACTGTGCGGTCGTTTCCAAAAAAATGTTGAAATTTTATTGATTTTAAAATGATCATAACTTCACTTTATGGACTTTGTTTCGGATGATTTGTTTTTTAAAATATGATATTTTCCCGAGAGGAATTCAAATATCTAATTTGTTTCTGTAAATTTTTCTCATAAAATATTAGAATGACATCTGATGTGCGAGGCTCCCTTTTTGTCTCCTAACATGCATGCATGGTGCATGGAAAAGTGTCTTCATGTGACTCTTGAGATGCATGCCATCTATATTCCACATGAATTTCAGAAAATAAATTTGAAATGGAGTAGACATCATCTTCAATTATTGGAATACTAATTTCTACAAAAATGTTTGTAGAAGACTCTTCATAATAAGAGGCTTGATCTTTTGACAGTTTCTCTTTTGGCTCTATCTTTCCAATCCCCTACATGCAATCTTCACAATCTTATTTATTCCAAAATAGAACCTTTAATCTAGTCCATAATTCATTTGGAGTGAAGTCTTGTGTGACATCACATACTTGGTGGAGAATTTCTAGAGAAATAAAATAGAGGATACATCTTATGGCCATATCTTGTCTATTAAGAAAATCTTTTTTTTCATCAAAAGAATCAGGCTCTACTTCCATTGCCATAGTTATTTGGTACAAGCCTCTGCATCTAAGAAGAATTTGAATTTTTGGCTTCCATTCCAAATAATTATGAGGCGTGAGAAGTATTTCCGGAGAATAATCCATCTTTTTGTTCTCTTCAATCTTTTGTACCCGTGAAAAATGATTTGGTGTAGCTTTTGCTTAGGATTCCGTCGGCTCTGATACCATGTAAATATGTTGAACCTACATAGAATATATCTAGCTAAACAATAATACACACATTTGCAGAGAGAATTGGAAAAACAAGAAGAATAAGAGAAAGAATGGAAAAATTCTCTTTAATTGTATTCCACACTCAAAGAGTGAATAATTTACAATATATATAGGGTACATATGTAACTAATGATACATAGTGGTGTTCTAGAGTGATATGGACACACACCAACAATTACGGGAGTGAATTGCCACCTAGTCTAGTCTCTCAAGGAGTTACGGGAGTGAACTACCACCTAGCTGAGTTAACTAGTCAACTAGTCTTCAGTTAAATGACTGAACAAAGAGTAGTGATTTGGTGATGATCCCGATGTTTCATGGTGACAAAACCAATGCAACATCTAAACTGAACTCATCTAGTCAAACTGAAGTGTCAACTGAAAAAGAATATTCTCCAGGTGGAATATTCTCCCCTAAAATATAGGAGACTGGATAATGACCAATTAGACCAATAAACAAGGAATTACCTTAGGAAAAGTAAATCCTAGGTGTGTGCGAAGTAACTCCAACAGGTCTTTCTTCAACAATTTTTGCATACGACGAGATATGAAAATTTCAAAGGAGCTAAACATGATCCCCTTAAGGGTATGTTTTTAACAATATTTAGTAAAGTTCATGTATAATTCCTACAATTACATGGTAAGTGGACCCAATTTTCTTAATCATTCCCCTCCGAGTACTACATCATAACCACCCATTTGAATAGAAAACATGTTGTATTTGAGATGTTGTTCCCTAAGTTGGAGTTTCACCTTCCCTCATTTTCCACCACACTTGATCATGCCCCCATTCACTATCACAATTTAAAAAGTATTCACTGCATGGACATAGTAGTGGGTTTCCTCTACCACTCACCTATGAATAAAATTGTGGGTGTTTCCATTGTCAACTAAAATAATCACCTTTATGTTTTTTATGTATCCAATCAAATTAAGGGTTTGAGGAGATAACGTGCATGGTAAATCATGGGGTGAAATTAGGGTTTCCTCATGTAGTGGGTCTAGGATGGGGTCATATTGAGGAGGAGGTGTTGTGTCTTCACTTCCATCTTGGGAGGGGATTACTCATTAATTCCCATAGGGTTCTCAAGTTAGGACACATATGTTTGAAAGAATTTGTTTCTTTGCAAAACTTCTCATCACAATTATAGGAAAGTTGGAGGTGTTAACAGTTGACCATTTCTTCTTGAGATAACTCTTGGAACCTCAAGGTTTTAGATGGGAGAGTAGCAACACAAACCATAGGAGGGTGATGGAAAGAAGGAAAAGATAATTGTACCTTGCATTCATATGTTGATCATATCACCAAACATGCTCAACCATGGGAGTCAGTGCCCTTTAAATTCAAACATGGCACATTTGGTACCTTACATGTAGATCTCATAAGGAAAGAAGAATGTATAGCATATCTTAAGGACTTTCCCAAATGACGAGAATTTCATCAGAACATTATTAGAGCTTGGAAGAGAGCCTTCTTTCTTTATGGACATTTAGGAACATGCAAACCTAACATTATTGGATCCATGACTAATTATTTAGGCTAATATGTTAATGATTTGGAGCTTTATGATATCCATACAAACAAGAGATAATGGAAATTCTTGATCAAGACCACCCTGTGTATTATTCTTATTAAGGATAGTGTTTGTTCACTTTATCTCTCGAATCATGAAAAATTGTATGCTAGAGTGCATGTTAGAGCATAATCCCTATTACATAAAATATTTAGTGATAACAAAAATTATGGTATGTTCTTCATATCTTCCTTAAGAATCCCACCAAAACAAATTGAAAGGAAAAAATATTTAAATCAAGAATTCATGCTTGCAGCGTGTGACTGAGCTTTCTTCCCTAACCACCATGAGATTTCTATGCATGCATGTAGATCCATTGAAAGAATGCAATGGTAGAGGGAACATGTAGAGGAGCATTATTTGTTGAAGGTTGTGGTCGAATTTGGATTATTGTGTCTCTAAGATAGATTGGAACTACACTTGTGATGGCTAGCTCATGATGGGATCCAAAATAGATCTGGAGGGTGAAATGTTCACAATAATAGTTTCCTATTTTCGTGAATGAGTCAATACCATTGGTAATAGTTCTAGATTCATTAAAAAAGGAGAAAAATTCCTAACTTTTTCATCTCCTTTGTGCATCGAAGAAAAAATCATTTCTATGATTGATCACTGGTTCAAAAGTTCATGGAGCTTAACCAAATCTCAAATCCTTGGAATCCTAAATTGAAAGCCAATGGGTTCTTCGTACAAAAGGAGGTATTTAGATACGTTTTACATGGTAAAGGATTTTGTTTATCATTTCTAGATGAAAGAGGATAGAGATTAAATAAGATTATAAAAGGATTTTGTTTATCATTTCTAGCTTAAATAGGATTTTGTTTATCATTTATAGCTCATAGTGGTCCATAGTTTATGGGCTTTGGAGCACTATATCTAAATACATGGTCCCTTGGCTTCAATATAAAAGAGGATCCTTTATGTTGCATTCTTGGTATGGGTAAGGTTACCACCCCTCCCCCTCAACCTATGGGATGTTGAGACCCTTGAAGCAATAGGGAACAAAGTTGGGAGATATGTACATGTAAATTTGAATAAGACTCAATGGTTGTACCCTTGTGTCCAAATCTATATTGAAATAAATCTTGAAGAATGTTTGTGAGGAGTAATGGAGATACAAATTGATCATCGAACTAGTGAGAAAACATTGGACCATGAGAAACTCCCATTCAAAGGTAGAAACTATCATGAATATGTCTATTTCCACAATAATTTTTTCCAAAGATGTATGTTCCTTCAAAATTAGCAAATGAGGAATACTGACAAATAGTGAACACAAACTCAAATAGAAGGAGATGAAAATGTCTAGTTACCATTGACTATTGAAGTGAGACAAATACAATTCCTATCCAAAATAATTTTGTAGTTTTTAAAACTACTCAAGTGGAAGAATACAACAAATATCTGTCCCTCCCTCCCTAGTTCAACAATGAATCCTATGTAGAAAAATATCAACTAGTGAAATTTGGGGCAATTGTTTCATCCCAGAGAGTAGCCTATATGGAAATCAATGAAAAGAAAGGACCAAAGAGAAACAATGACCCACCAAATCCCCTTCAGTCGTGGAGGATCTTTGAGAAGCAAACTTGGTAGGGGAATGAGAAACTTGGGAAATCTGCTAACAAGCCAAGAAAATTGTTTAAGGCATCTCTCAAGTATAACATCAATAGGAGCAAGTAATTCTGGCCAAATACCAAGGGAATGAATCTAAGAAACCCAAGGAAAGAATCAAGGAAGTGTAGGTGAATTTAGGAAGAGAGTTGACTTTGACGAGGTTTATAAACTATGTGGTAGGAATCTCTCCCATACTAGATTGATAAAGTAGAAGAGGAGAACAATGAAACGATGCTATGGGAAGATAATGCTTGGGATGAGTTGATGGTTCATTTGTATGCTAGAGCTATCAAATAGTCCCTTAGTTTACTGCCATCAACTCACGACATAAATAAAAGAAAGAAACAAGAGAGGGAGAAGTTGAATGCAATAAAACAATAGGCTCACAAGCCTCATTGGCCAATCTTGGATTTTCTTTATAGGGTTCCTCCTTAAAGTATGATGCAGTCTCGTTGCATATTGTTAGTTGACAATTTTTTGAAACAATACTCTAGTCATATTGTTAGTTAAAGTGTGAAGTTAGTGGAAAGGAAATTCAAAACTATGTCCCCTCTTCAACGAAGATTGGAATTTTGTGTCAACTATTGCCTTCCTATCATTATGTAAATATTCGGGTTGTCTCGGGTCACAAATATTTTTAATCAACAAAAATATAAAATATAAAAGAATAATCCCACTCGGTGATAAAAAAAAATGTTACTTCAAGTATTTAGTGTTGCAAATGATATATTTCATTGATCTTGGACTTGGGATGAGGCACATGAAGCAAAATTTTGGGGGAATTCTCAAAATATTAGATATGGAAAAGTATCATAAGATAGAGTTTAGTGTTGCTAGAAACATTAGGAAGAAAGTGAAATGGTGTGTTTGATAAATATGAATGGAATCAGGAAAACAGTATGATCGCTCCGGAGAAGAGATAAGTGAGGTCCTGGTGATGCATAACATTGAATAAATAGAGTCACAATTCTTGAATATTTCATTACGATTTTAGTTTCTGTTATGTTGACAAGGAAAATTTTGTGAAGGTTCATATCTTAGCTTAATCAAGAACATATATGTTTGAAATTATCACTTAGCTTGATACTAGAGTTTTTTTAATCCAAAATAGTGACATTAATATGCCTATTTACGAAACAAAGGAAAACTTCTTATTATGGAAAGGCATGGGAGTTTAATGTAATAAGAAATGTACAATAAATGACATATTAATCATCATATCTAGAAGGATTGGCACTGATCATGACAATGGAGAACTAAGAAGACAAAAGATCCATTAAGTGACACATAAAAAAGATAGATACACCAATATAAATGATAGGATTATGTGGACATGAGATATATGATAGGTTTAATATTGTGTAAAGGTACATCATACCAATAAATAAATGAAATTCAAAGATAACCAAAATAATTTTAATTTTTAGATATAAAAAAATAATAACAATTATTGAATTCTAAATTTTAATAGGCATTGAATTCTAAATATTAATCATAATTCACATCCATATTCACTTATTAGTTGAAATACAGATATTATTAAATATCCATGAGTTTAAAGTGACAACATTATTAATAAGTGGGTGAAAATAGAGTGACAACACTATTAACAAGTGCCACTGCAGTGGCGATGTCCCCACCAAGAAGCACTTTTTGCATGTTTATTTGAATGGATTAGGTTATGTAATCTATTCTTTGTCGCATGACACTAGTGTTTAGGCTGTCGAGTTAAATGATTTGTCCATATATATATATATATATATATATATTAACAAGAATATAACCACCTCTAGTCTACAAAAATCCAGCTAGCACCTATTTCTCCACTGGAACAAATCTCATCTCCATCCAATATGTCATCGTTGCACACTATCTACTTTATCTTTTGCATTAAGGACACTACACTCATAAAATCCACACTCATAAAATCCATATGGTGAACAAAAAATGACACAGGTAATGATCTGGACAACATTCAATTATATCAAGAATCCCCAAGATTCTTGCAGAGTTCTAGTCCTATAATTAGAAACTCTCGAATAGAAAATTGGATAATAATCTATGATATGAATTCATAATGTGCATGCAAACGACACTAAGAATATGCTTTATTATGGTCATGAACATGCTATTATTTTATTTTTTCCATACATATATACATAATATAAGACACTGTACAAAATGTTGTAATGCATGCCTAAATTTAATAATTATATTTAAAAAAAAAAAAATTATAATGTTGTAGAGTTTAAAGGATTTAGGAGAAAATATATTAAAAAGCATTTATTGTTGTTAATTATTGCAATGCAATTTACTATAAAAAAAATATGGTACCAATGATTTCACTATGATTATGTTTTTATTTATGGTTTTACCATACCCTTAGGGTATTAGTCATTCTAAATTAACTTGGTATAAAAACATAAAAACCTTTATATATGTTCAAACTATGAAAACATAAACAAAAACAACTTAAATATGATTTATCGAACATTGCTAGTTGATTTACGAAAAATCCATAGGATAGATCAAAAATCAAATACTAGTTTATGAATATCCCATAAGGTAAAATGAAAACCAATATTATGAACAACCCATAGATTAAAAAAAAAAAAAAAAAATAGTTTGTTAACAACTAGGAACCATTCAACGATAAAAAAACTTACCCAACCCATTGGTTTGGTTTCTAGAAGGCATGTAGCACCCTCTTGGATCTCATTGTTGCTAGTATGGAGCGAGGAGAGAAGGTGAGAGAGGGATCGAAAGCAATGGTTCAATATCTCCGTGGACATCCTTGTCCCTATCAAAGTGTGTTTTAATAAACTATGTGCATCCATCATTTCTTGTTAGTAGTGAATAAAGAACATATGAAATTTAACTATATGAATCGAGCATTTAATCTACTAAATTGAGTGTTTTCTTCATCGAGTGCTTTCCTTTTCTATTAAGAAGAAACAAATGAATGAATTTCATCATTTCCCGGTAAAGAACACCTCTTGATCCCAACCACCTAATCCACATTGATTAATAATAACAAAGCAATTCATGTGAATTGTCCAATACCTCAAATATACATCAGTAAGGGGAGTTACAGTTAATAAGTGTTTGTATTAAGGGTGATTGAAGGATACACCAATTAAAATACATGTTGCATGAAGAGTATGTTGTTTATGTACAAACTGTCTAATACCTCATGACATTTGGACTACCATTGTGAACTATGCATAGAAGATGAGTTTTGGTCATAATGCAAGTACTACATTTGGTAGAGATGGCCCTAGTGAATTACTCCTGGCAGAAACAAAACTTCGGTCAGGTTTTGAGGCTACTCCCAAACTCAAGTGTAACGGTCACTCTGGTGAATAAAGAGAACAATAAGGTTGCCATAAAAAAAAATTCAAGGTATGTTCGACCAAAGAGGGTCTCTCTCTAAAGTAGTTGCATTGCCACATATTTTGAAAAACATCATTTATGGTAAGAACGAGCAAGTGTTGTAGGAACAAATATTTAGGATACAATGGATTTGATTCTGTAGCGATGTGGGAAAAGTGCAATATCTGGGTTGTCACCTGCGACAACACTCCAACCCGTCTCGATTATGTTGACATAAAGTGATATGAAGGATGGGGAATTATGGCTCCGCTCATTATAGTAGGGTAGGTGTAGGTGCTTTCAGGGACTCTAGGTTAACGACATTCATGAGGAAAATAGGGTCAGGCTACTAAACCTAAAAGCATGGAGGAGGATAGAGAAGATTTGTGAACCAACATTTGAGCTCTTGACAATATCCAAATGTTTATAAATGAAATTCACAATGACATATATCTAATTAAAACCCATCATATTCTTACTCCCTATCATGATCTGCACTTGTCTATATACTCTTGTTTCTTGGTCAACATAATCTCATATAGAAAGAACATCAAACTCTTTATAACAATTATGTGTACGTGGAACTTGGTCTTGATCTTCTTCTTCACCTTGATCATGAAGGTACATATACGGATAATCTAAAGTTCTTAACTTTATACTTATTTAATCTCCTATTCTTAGTTTGTTTGACTGTGTAGCTATCTAATTTCTCATTAAAGTAGAACAAAGGTAGACAATAATGAAGGTTGCTTTTTAAAAAATCATGCATCAATCATTGTGATAGGATGATAGGAATTCATGTATTATATGTTTGTTAGAATAACATTTGTGATAGGATGTGTATGTGTTTGTTTCTTATATAGGGCAAGACTAGGCCCATTTCAACGATTTTTAATGAATATAAGACTCTACCCAGAATTTGGGAACGACCAAAAATAAGGACCAAGCACCTAGAATTCAGAAGTGAAAATAAGCACATAAAGACTATTGTAACAACTTGAGAGGGAACAACTGGCCTTTACATAAATCCAACAAAAAAACTACCCAAGTTCTCTCAACAATGATCAATGAGTTTTTGTTTGAAAAATGAAAGATCAATTTAGATTGAAGATTTAAATTGAAAGATGAAAAATGAATTTAATGGAGGATTTGATAGTTTTTAATATATTGTTTCTATGGCTAATTGGTCTAGTTAGATATTTTCTAATATCAACCAAGCAAATCCATTTTCCCTACAATTGATGTAGTTGTACTGCAAAAAAGTAGGAGTAAATTTAAAAGGGTTTATTATTTAGGAGAATCTTTTTTGTAAGACATTAGAGTCCTTAGTGAATTTTTTCATAAAAATATTATGCCTAAGAAAATAGGATTTTGCTGACAAATATTATTGTATCCACCTAAATTGTCTCTCAATCTGGAAATGAAACTAAAACTACTACCCTAAATTGTCTCTCGATCTAGAAATGAAATTGAAACCATCCGTGGTTACTTTGTTCTTGCCACCTATGTTGTTTCCTTCTTTGCTTGCTTTGTGTCTATTTTTGACAACAGTTTCTTCTTTGCTCGCTTTGTGTCTGTTTCTAATAGAATTACAACCTGATTTGTTGTTGAAACTTTCATTAGGTAAAGATCCAAACTTTGCAATTAGTATTGTAGCACTAATACATTACTACCAATACTTTGACAATTTTGTACTCGCAAACAATAAATATAAATGAAAATCAGATATCTTAGTGATGAATTGTACTTGTATGTAGCTTGTAATTTGGGATGTCAAGCTTAACTACAAGTTCATGATTTTGCAAAGTTCGACCAATGACTTTAACCAACCAACAATCAGTGATTGCACATTCATGATAGCTTTGTTAGAGCAACCAATCGATGCGATGAGGCAATCATCCACGAGATACATAAAGATAAGAAATATAAGATGTAGAGTTATTTAAAGTAGAAATGTTAATGCAATAACACTAACAACAAAAGTGTTAATGCATTGAAACTTAAACTTAAATTATAATGAAAAAATTAAATTGTATCTTGGCAATAAGACAATAAAACTTTGGAAAAAAGGAAAAATAAAACATTAGGAAGAACTCTAGTAAAACTTCAAATCTATTTTAGGATGAATAAAAAATATTTATAATATAAAAAACATTTTTTTTAAGTTCTCTATCTTTATCATTAAAGATTGAGCAAAAATATATAATCAAATTACAAACTAATCCATGCACTAAATTTCGACAAAGACTAATAAATAGGTGAAAATATAATAGTTCTTAAATCTCAAACCAAACATTATCCTTCATATAAGATGAGTGTCTTCAAACATTATCCTTCATATAAGATGCTTCATATAAGATGAGTGACTACACACATGTATTTTTAAATGAAGATTGATTTCTGAATTGTGCTTCTGAACTTCTACCTCATTGGACAAAACTAGAAAAGTTCAATTTTGTACACGGATTGGGCTATTCTTCCT
This sequence comes from Picea sitchensis, assembly GCA_010110895.2. Classification (NCBI taxonomy): domain Eukaryota; kingdom Viridiplantae; phylum Streptophyta; class Pinopsida; order Pinales; family Pinaceae; genus Picea; species Picea sitchensis. The sequence continues at coordinate 39,500 of SNQJ01S0009386.1, read as the reverse complement.
CATCCTACGCACATGAAACATGGATGCGAGAAACGAGGTACATGATTCAAGTACGAAACCTCTATCTAAAATGCTTAGAAGGCCCACTTGAAAAGACCTTTGCCTAAATAATCACAACAACGTCATCTAGTTAACCAAAATAAGATGTATTGGTCTCGTCACGAACCAACAAAGTCAAAAACAATCCAATCTAACGGCTATATTATATGGCCGACGGTTTCCATACCTTGCATTGAGTCTGTCTGTGAAAATGGGGAAATCTCCGTGCTGTGAGGAGGCTCAGGCTCATACAAACAAAGGGGCCTGGACCCAAGAAGAAGATGCCCGCCTCATCGCCCACATTCGAACCCATGGGGAAGGCGGCTGGAGCTCCCTTCCCAAGGCAGCAGGTTTCTGGCCTCGCCTCTGCTTTTTCAATGGAATTATTAACAGTTTCTTGTAAATTGAAATGAAGAGATTATACTATGTAACTTTCCTTCATTTTATTACTACTGCAGGACTGCCGCGTTGTGGGAAGAGTTGCAGGTTTCGATGGAAAAACTACCTGCGTCCAGATTTGAAGCGGGGAAACTTTTCAGAAGGAGAGGATGAGCTCATCATCAAACTCCATTCCCTCCTGGGTAACAAGTATGTAATTTCATCGCTCTATTGCTTCAATCAATTCCCTTACTTATCAGGACTGATATTCATATTAAACCCCGATCTGTCATGTGCCGGGAGGTTTCAATTTTCAGGAAGTGTTATATTTCAAGTTTCAATTATGGACCAAATTGATAATAATTAATCTGTGAAACTGCGCAGGTGGTCTCTTATTGCGGGTAGATTGCCGGGGCGCACAGACAACGAGATAAAGAACTACTGGAGTACCCACATCAAGAGAAAATTGCTGAGCAGAGGACTCGATCCGCAGACGCATCGTCCGCTATGCCCGCCTCACAACAGCAAAACTACCCGCAACTCTCCACCAGCTCCCGAGCAAGAAATTCCGGCGCTCCAGAGCACGAGAACGGTAGAGATAGCAGACTTCTTCCAACACGACCGTTCGGAAAGCTCGCCGATAGAACCGGCAGCTTCTAAAGATGAAGAGCATCCCGGCCTCAATCTTGATTTGTGTCTGAGCTTGCCGTCTAACTCGGCCCCCGCCGAAAACAGAGCTTCGAGCGTGGATAGAACCATGGTTTCAGTTCAAGGTTCAGACTGCAGTACATTGGGTACCTTACAATACATCGTTGGATAAATATATTATCCGTTTGATATATAAATATATTATCCGTTTGATATATAATTAAGCAGAAAGGCGTACACCTATTGACAATGGGCATAATTAATCACCTTTTAATCTCAAATTCTAATCTAATGGCTAATAATTGAAGACGATCAAAGATTTCAATTACTGGCTTAGTGATTTGAGTGCTTCGCTGACCTTGATCGACTGGTAATGGCTCACGAATGGATCCTTCGATTGCTTCCCATTTGTTCCCAATCGACGAAGCTGGCATATTCTTAGTAGTCCTTCAAAATCAATGAATGAGATCTCATGTTCATAACTTTCTAGCATTTTTAAAGGACTCGGTTGTTTACTTTTTAACATTTACTTAATATGATTAAGAAATTACTGTGTGACTATCTAATTGCCACGTTCAAATGATTAACAAATTTACATCACTATTAACTTTTTCTATTTCACTGTATTAAATTTACATTTCTGCCACTTTTTCCTAAGATACACCTACAATGCCCCGATTTACACCTAAGATGCCAACCCCCGTAATTTGAATGATTATCGTTTCATATTCGTTTGTAGTCAAGAAATCATGGCTAGCCTAAGTCTTCATTCCATTAATGCCCCGCGCCTTTTGATACCTCCGACCTGTTGATGCCCCTGACCGTTTCATTCCATTAATGCCTCGCACCTCTTCGTACCTCCGACCTGTTGATGCCCCAGATCGTTTCTTGCCTAACTTACGACGCATAATACAAGGTGGTATAGAGGAAAATACTGAGGCAGGACCATAGAGGAGAGAAGGAAACAATCTTAAAGGCACAACATCGGTATCAACATCAGCAAAGAGGTGAGGTGAGCAAGAAATGTTCTTTGCATTTTATATTCATTTGTTCATTAAATAGATGGATTTTAAATTGCATGTGCACCCATGTCTGTGTGCATGTTGCATTGCGCCCTTGTCTGTCTGTTGATTTAAATTGCATGTGCGTCATTAGATTCATATCATCCTGGACCTCACGGATTTAAAAAGAATTTCTCATGCTTAAAATTAATTTATCTTCTACATAATCGTGCATGAATATCTGTTATTTTGAGCATTCACCAATTGTTTTCTTTTCATGAGGGAGAGCCCACAACAACATGCATTGTAATAACCCCGCTAACATTTGTGGGTTGTTTTTGTCTGATGAAGGAGGGCGCAGATATTTTGTAATAACCTTGCCAAGAATCTCACCAACAAGAGCTATAGACCCCGCATTGATAAGTTTCAGATCATTGACAGTTTTTGAAGCATTATCCTTGTCTAAGTATAATTTCCTTGAGAGAGCCAATGGTTGGTGAACACCGATAAGTTAATGGTGAAAGACGATAGGTTAATCTGAATCTGTAATATTTCAGCAATCATTGTTCTCTTTTAAACACTTTTAAACATTTTATTCTTGGGACCATCCTTGCTCCCTCCTTTAGGGTTTTTATTAATGTCAAGTCTGCTTGTGTGTTGATACCACTTCCCACATTTCAATTAACGCATGCATGAAACGAACGGGTGGTTAAACTGGATGCATGTTGAATGGTAGGTTTGGGCGGCCATTCAAATTTCGCCAAGACAGGGGTACCACAATTATTAAGGTAATAATATTTTGAGGTTTAAATTTTTTTTCCTTTAACAGATTCGATTGGGTATATATTTATCATAATCATGATTTCTCTTTTTATTTGCAGGAAAGAATCATATACCTCAGCCATAACCTGTATAATGTTTTGGTTTCTGTGCATTTTATAGTTCACCAGCCATAGATTAAAATGTATATCAACCATAGCTTAAAAATGTATATAGTATATATCATCAGTTTATATATATGATAAGTTTATTTATTTTGATTTTTTTTAATATGTTTGCATTTTTTAATATATATTGCTTATATATCATGTAATTACATTAGTGTTATATTTATTTATTTATTGGTCTTTTAAATGAGTGTGTTTATATGTTGCGTTTAAATTGATATATGTGATATATGTAGATTATTTAAATTAACCATTTTTAAATGAAAAAATCAAGAAAGAGTTCTAAATTTTTAAATTGACCATGAATTCCGGCAACACAAATGAAAGAACCTCAGGTTTTTACTATGTTGGGAATTTTACAGCAAAAACCTTTTGGCTTTTGGTATTTACCAGCCACGAGTTTGTGGCTGTGCTAGTGTAAATACAGACAAGCAGGAAAGTGGCGATCAATATGCAACAACAAAGTGGCGATCAATATGCAGCAGACTGTAGAGTTTTTAAGAGTGCGACGGTTGGTATATACAGTTGAATTGTCTTGGTATATAGGCTGAGATATATTCGACTGTGTATATATCACCTATCACAGTCTTAAAGATTTTGCAGCAAGCTGCATATTTGATTGCTTAGTGATCCATATATTTTTAAAACCATAAATATACTTTTAAAAAGTTAATTTCTTTAAATGATATGTGGAGTATTCATTCAATGTCTAAAATATTTTAAAATTTTAAAATAAATTATTACAATTATCTTTATTAAAAATATATATATATATTATTATAATGTTTCAAATTTGTTTTAGGCAGTAACTATGTTCATAATTATTTTCTATTGAAATTGGAGACCAGTGTCGCCTAAATAGGTTTGTCTATACCTCTTCATTTGCATTTTAATTTGTTTAAAACCAATATAATGAGAATGAGAGAATCAACATGAATCTACTAGAGAACCCGTAGTAGAACCCCAAACGTTTTTGTGTAGTTGTTGGCATAATTTTTTTTGGTAAATCTTCGCGATCCAAGACCTTTAACACCAACATTTTTGACACATAGCTCCTTGTTGTGTAAGCTCCTTGTTGTGTAAAATCAGACATAATGATGGGGGATTTTTTTGACATATGTACATTCAATTAGTCAGGATCCCACATCCATTATTTTGTATAAATTGCATATCTTGAGTTTGACCTCCACTAACTCTCTTTCAAATATGGTCACAAAGAGATATAAGGCAATAATGCATGAGGCATTGAAACGTTCTCTATATTCACTGTAAGAGTAATTAGTTGGAAGAGTATATGACTCATAATCATTGCACTATTCTTAGGTAGGCTATAAATTGAATAAACAATTTAAATCTAGAGTGTAAAGACTATAGAGATCTCCATCACATGACTGAGAGAGCTCACCTATCCATAGAATGGATTCTTCTACAACAAAGGGGTAATATCAAGTAAGATATCAAGATCCATTAGAGGTTGTAACGAGTGTTAGAAAAACAGGACCGTGGAGCAATAAAATAAAACAAATGCGGAAACAAAACATATAATATACACAATACAATAGAGACACAGATTTGTGTGGTTCACCCAGTGTGGGCTACATCCACCAGAGAAATTGCCAGGTCCTTCCTTTATTATTATCCAGTAAATGAAGGGATACAACCTATAGTAAAACCCATTGTAACTTCCTCTTCTTTCTCTCACATTATCCTCTCTCAGAATACAATACTCGCCATAATGCATAACTGCAATACATTTCCCTCATAATAGAGGGTTTCCTTCTAGGGAAAAAAACCCTAACATGATTTCTACCATTAGATCTGCAACCTTATAATGAATGGTCCAGATTTACAATGAAATTACAATATACGTTTACAAGGCAATTTTTCCTTCGGGGTTTTCGCCCCCGAACCCACCAGCTAGGGGGATAGCCCCCCCGGATCCCGCAGAGGGGGTACCCCCCCTCTGCACTCCCCCGCGTGGAAGAGTGTACGTACTTCTAGGGTGTAAAGTCTTCATCGAGTATAAACACGGCTGAAAGCGAGGACTTCTGAATCAGGAAGATAATCAGGCTCCACAACCAACAATCTCCCACTTGGAGACTGATCTCAACAACTCCACCAATACATTTCCTCATAATAGAGGGTTTCTAGGAAAACCCTAACATGATTTCTCACCAGATCTCAAGAACCTTATAATGAATGGTCCAGATTTACAATGAAATTACAACATACCGCTATTAAGGCACTTTTTCCTTCAAGCTACCAACCCAATTCAGCCTAGGGGATAGCCCCTGATCCCAGAGGGGGGTACTCCTCCTGCGACTCGCTGCGGAAGAGGTAATCGCATTCTAGGGTGTAAAGTCTTCATCGAGTATAAACACTACCGAAAAGCTTAGGACTTCAATCGTGGAAGATAATCGTAGTTCCAAACCAACAATCTCCCACTTGAGAGACTGATCTCAACAACTCCACCGATGTTGTATATGATGGACTCAACCTTCTTGGACCTGAAAATTTCTCATCTTCATCTTCATTCTTAAGACCAACTGAAACCGGTGCTGTGAACTTAGTTTCTCCTTGGTTACTCCTTTGTTAACATGTCTAAGACTGGCTAGTGTGTATATCTTATCCAACCCTCAAATGTCCATCTCTCCAAGGTGGATCATATGAAGTGGTACCCTCAACTCAGATATGCTTAGTCTTCAATGGAAGGTTATTTCGCAAGATGAATTGCACTCTCAATCGGCCATAGTACAACCTGCTATTCTCCCGCTTCTTCCCAATTCCTCCATAAACCTTTTGTAACCAAATCATCTCTTTACTAGATTCTATAACAACAACATACTCTCCATATTGAAAGTGCAACAACCTTTGCGCTGAATCCAACTTACCGTTGTTCCACCTATAGTAAACATACCATGTGGTACTCCTACTATCTTTATCAATCTCCATATCCTAATCAACATTAGATCCCCTCAGAAAAGTGCTCTTTGAACCTCCATAATGCATGAGTATAGCAAGACTCTCAACACTGAATCCACCTTTAATTCCAAATGTTCTTTACTTTGATCATTCATATCCGCCACAACCCCAATCGCATGTGCAATATCCGGTCTTGTGCAAACCATTCCATACTAATCGTTCTACTAACTAGTTGGATGAACAAGGACCTTGGACATGCATTATATTCCGTGGTCCTCATCATCACTACTTCCTTTATTTCCACTCCAGAAAATGGCTGGCCAAAGGTACTAACTAGCCTTTGCATCCTCAGATTCTAAAACTCTCCAATTTCTTCTCTATGTACTCACCCTAGGATAATGTCGATTTGCGATTTTTTCTATCTTTGTTATTCTCATGCCAAGGATTTTTCAGCACTCCAAATCCTTCATCGCAAATGAATTGGCTAATTTCTTCTTGAGAATATTTATATCCTCGTGATATTAGGACTCCGCTACGCATGTCATCTACATACACTAGCCAAATAATATAGATTCCATTTTCTTTTCCTTTCAAAAATAAACACAATGATTAGAATGACATCTACTATAACCCTCATATGTCATAAACTCGCCAAACTTCAAATAATGATCACTTTGAGCTTTCTTTTTAGGCCATGTACAAGCTCTTCTTCAACATGCATACCAAATTTTGTTTCCCTTTGACCTCATACCCTAAGTGGTCGCCGTGCATATAAATCTCTTCCCTCCAAATCCCCATGAGGAAAAGTTGTTTCAAGCATCTAACTATTCACATGCAAATCTTCTACTGCTATAAGACTTAAAATAGTCCCAATTGGAGTCATTTTAACAAATGATAAATATTTCTTATCAAAATCTATACATTTCTTTTGTGCAAAACCTTGCTAAATAAGTCTATCCTCGTACCTCTTTTCTTCCTCCATCTCTTCCTTCAACTTGTAAACCATTTATTCTACAATTATCTTTTCCCACAGGCAACTGGGAATCCAAGTCCCAAGTCTGTTTATTTGTCAAGGAATCCATTTCCTCTTCATGCCTGCTCCCACTTATTTTTGGTGTACCTACATTTCCTCTTCATAAAATTCTAGCTCACCGTGACCTACTAATACAAAATACAAATGAAGTAGCAGTATCTGGCCCTGTGGGGGTGGTACTTAAACTGCAGATCTCTCTAACAACACTTGTGTAGGTATTTTGAGGTACTCCACAAGCCTTTATTGTACATTTTGATTTTCACCGCCTCTTTGGAAATTCCTTTTCCAATGATCTCACCAAGCACTGGCCTTTTGTTTTTCTCAGATGTTTCTTTTCCTCAGAAATGATTCTCAAAGCATGACCTTTCTCTCATTGAATATGACATTCTACTCCTAATGATTTTGTTATTTTCTATAATCCCATAATAGATAACCAAAATCATTAACACCGTATCCACACAGTACACTTCTTGGATTTTAGACCTAAGTTTCTTTGTCTTCTATTTTTCTTTTATCAATATGGACAAATACACAAATCAAAGTTTTCAAAAAGAATAGTTTACTCCTTTTTTCCTCGGCCCATTCCTCCGAAACTCACCATCCAAAGAGCTTGAAGGTCCTCTGCTTATTAAGTAATCAACAACATCTACAACATCTGCCACTTTAATTGTAAGGGAAACATGCACCATAATTCTTGTAATCATTCTATGATTGTCCTGTTTTATCCTTTCATACACCATTTTCTTTGTGGTGTTCTTGGAACCGGTTTTCTCTCTACTAATTCACGGTATAGTAATTCATCAAACCTCATGTACGATCACCTCCATTACTTGATCCGAGACACGAAATTTTTTCCTCGGCTCTGTTTTCTCAACTAAAGCTTTCATTTCTTAAAAGTATCAAAATATCATATTTTTTCAAATGCAATAAACCCAATTTTTCGAAGGAAATTAATACAAAATGCAATATAATAATGAGAGCCACCAAGAGATGAGATACCCCATCTCGGTCCTCATACCTATATGCACAAGTTTTAACCTTTTCATTCTTCTTCTTTTTCTTTTCCAACTCTAAGAAATCACTCTCCTCTGCTTTCCATAAACACAATGCTCACAAAAGTCCACATAAATTTGTTCAAGATCCGGAAGCAAATTTATTTTGTGAAGTATCTGCGTTCCCTTATCACTCATGTGTCCTAACCTATGATGCCACAATGTTGTATCCACTTCTGTAGAAGATAAAGAGATAAGAGATAGTATTACCACAAGACATAATGTATTAAATGTACCCACTCTCCTTAATTTCACCAATGATCTGATGACCTTTCCACGCCTGCATTCCGTGAAATATGGATAATAACCCTTTCTAATTTCTGTAAACCGCCTTGTTGAAATTAGATTTTTTCCCAACATGGAACATGTCCCACTTTTCAACAACCAGCTGGTTTCATTGCATTTCTTTATTTTACCCTTTCTATCTACCACTCTTGATGCATCATCACCTAAATGAACCCGTCCAAAATCACAACCTTGAACATAATCTAGAAAATCTTTCCTATGGGGTGTGGCATGAAATGAAGCCCCTGAATCTACTACCCAAGACTCAGAAATATTATCTACATAAAGAATCAAAGCATCTTGTAACACTTCCCCTATTACATTTGCTTCTTGATTTCTCTCTTGTTTTCCATCTCTTTGCTTATTTGGAGCTCTGCAGTCTTTCTTCAGATGTCCTTTCTTCCCACAATTCTAGCACTCTATCTTTCCAAGTATGGATTTAGATCTTCCCTTCCTAGAATTCCCACAGTTACCTGAGCCCTTTCCTCTATCCTTTTTTCTTCCCCTATTCTCCATGTTCAACTTATTACCTGATGTCTCACTTGTGCTTTTCCATCACATTTCCTCACTAAGGATAACACCAACAACATCATCAAATTTTAAAGTATTTGAACTAGAGACAGAGTTACTTACAGCCATGACCAAGCCATTCCAGCTTTCTGGAAATGAGCACAATATTATAAGAGCCCTAACCTCATCATCAAAGTCCACTTTTACAGAACTTAGTTGATTAGTAACCATATTAAATTCATTTAAATGATATACAATAGACCCACCTTCTGGCATCTTCATATTAAATAATCTCTTCATTAGAAATACCTTATTAGACGCCAAGGGTTTTTCATACAGTTTAGCCAATGCATCCATCAGATCCTTCGTTGTCTTTTCTTTCGAAATATTGAAAGCCACCGACGCGACCAAGCTCAGCCGTATCGTTCCTAGAGACTTTCTGTCAATAATCTCCCATTCTTCATCCTTCATGGTCGTCGGCTTCTTTGATACTCCACCCAATGGTAGGAATAGATCCTTCTGATATAAATAATCTTCCAACTGCATCTTCCATAACTACTAGTTTTGGCCATTAAATTTCTTGACCCTAAACTTTCCATCTTCCGACATTGCTCCCACTCGAACCAGGAACCGTCTTTTCCTGTGAGTTACCTTTCGCTTTGATACTAGTTGTTAGAAAAATAGAACCGTGGAGCAATTAAATAAAACAAATGAGGAAACAAGACACAGAAGATACACAATACAATAGAGACACAGATTTATGTGGTTCACCCAGTGTGGGCTACATCCACCAGAGAAATTTCCAGGTCCATCCTTTATTATTATCCAGCAAATGAAGGGATACAACCTACAACAAAACCCGTTGTAACTTCCTCTTCTTTCTCTCACAGTCTCCTCTCTCAGAATACAATACTCGCCATAATGCATAGTCGAAATACACTTCCCTCATAAGAGAGGGTTGCCTTCTAGGGCAAAAAACCCTAACATGATTTCTACCATTAGATCTGTGAACTTATAATGAATGGTCCAGATTTACAATGAAATTACAATATACATTTACAAGGCAATTTTTCCTTTGGGGGCTTCGCCCCCAAACCCCCCGGACCCCGTAGAGGGGGTTCCCCCCCTCTGCACTCCCCCATGTGGAAGAGTGTACATACCTCAGGGGTGTAATGTTTTCATTGGGTATAAACATGGATGAAAGAAAGGACCTCTGAATCAGGAAGATAATCAGGCTCCACAACCAACAACGACATATGAAAATTTAAAAATGCACGGATTCCTTTCTTGCTAAATAAGGGACATGCTCTTATGACATTGAGACTAATGGAGACAAGAGAGTGTCATTGCGATATTAGAATTATGTTAAAAATTAGGAACTAGACCCACTTCCTCAGTTGGACACCAATTTTTGTATCAATGGAAGAACATATCGAATTGTTCCATCTAGTTTACATAGGATGGGATTCTTTTCTATGGATGAAGTAAATGTTCTATAGAACAATGTTGTTGAAATGATGGAGCATGTTGGCCCAACATACAACTATAAACTTTGGATATGGTTGGCCGAGCATCTAAAGACTATGTTGAGATATGGAATTTATGAAAATTATAACCAAANCCAATTGGGTTGCTTGTTCATACTTAAAAGAAATGAACTATTTATAAACCTTGCAACCCAATTGGCATGATAGAAATAAATTTTTGTTTTGTGTAGTTCAACTAATAGTTGTGGGGAAGTAGTTGTTGATTGATTACAATTTGAATAGAATTCAAGAAAGAGGTCATTATGTTTTACAAATGATTAATGTATGAATCTGAAATCTCACAAAAACCATTTGAAAACTTTAGAGGTACCTATAGTTTTGTAAAGGATTCCCTTTGAATGTTGAAAACAATTTTAGAATGTTGTATATTTAGCTCAATCTTTGTTCCTATGTAATCTCCTTGGCTCCTATCACCTTATTTCATCCAATCCTTTCTTTTTTTATTGGTTGCTAGTCACTAGATTATTTTGATGATTTTTTTTTGAGAATGAGGTGAAGAAAATTAAATGAAGTTTTATACTAACCATTATTAGGCATGGGTAGGAATTCTTAACTTCAAATTTCAATGGGAGGGAATTCAAATTTTCAAATTTCAAAAATGGGCGAGGTGTCTAAAAACGTTTGTCAATTTTATTATTCAAATTTATAGCATGGAAATTACTTTACAACATTAAATATATATTAATATTTATGATTTTATTTTCATATAGTAGGGACAATTAAAATCAACAAGATTGAAAATATCATAAATGTTTTTAAAATTAAAATATGTTGCTTTCCTTTATGAAATGTAATTATAAAAATAAAGAAATATTTGACTTCTTTGAATATCAAGCAGTGTATCTTCTTATCAATGTAGAATTAATATTACTAATCCATATTATCTCTAGAAAGGGTTGGTTAACCATTCCTCTAGATTAATACTCTTATATAGGGGGAGTTTGAAGAAGGGTCAACTAACCTCTTTTCTTGTTTAGTATTATTATGGAAGGGTAGCTAGGAAAGGGTCGATTGATCCTTCCTCTAGATTAACATTCTTGTGGATGGGGAGCTTAGGGAAGGATCAATGGACCCTTCCTCTAGATCAATACTCTAATTGAGGGAGATCATGTTTAAATGTCACTTAACCTTTCCTCACTATCAATATCCTCATTAAGGGGTTCCCGGGGAAGGGTCAATCAATCCTTCCTCTAGACTAGTATTCTAGTCAATGGATCGACCCTTCCTATATATTAATACTATGATTAAGGGAGATCATGTTAAAGATCACTCAACCTTTCCTCAATATCAATATCATCATCAAGTGGGTCCCAGGGAAGGATCAATCAACCTTTCCTCTAGATTAGTATTTTCATCAAGGGCTATCCTAAGGAATGGTTCATTGACCCTTCCTCTAGATTAATACTCACATAGAGGGAGATCTTGGGTAAAGTTGGATCGACCATTTTTCAAGAATAATATTATCATCAAGTGTGATCTTGGGGAATGCTTGGTCAACCATTCTTCAGGTACATAGGTTTCTCGTAGAGGGGAGTCTTGGATAAAGGGCAGTTGACCTTTCTTCTCACTTATTATTCTCATTGAGGGGGAATCTGGTAAGGGATCAACAAACCCTTCCTCTATATTAATACTCTCGTTGAGGCAAATCACGATTAAAGGTTCTCAACCCTTCCTTAATATAAGTATTCTCATAGAGGTTCCATGGGGAGGGTCAACTAACCCTTATTCTATATTAGTCTTCTAGTTGAGGGAGATCCCACGTAATGCACTTAACTAGTGAAAATAGAAATATATGAACAATATTTAGATAAATCAAATGCAAAAAAAGAAAATACAAGTGAAAATAAGATTAAACCTGAAGAATATATCTCTTGTATTAAAGATCACCAATAGAGTGAACAATGTTCATGAGACTCTTTAAGAGGGGAACCTCCTATGAGTGAAGCTCTAATTACAGTAACAACACTTCAAAAAACATTCGATAGCCTTCTATATCCATAAATAACTTTATAATATAAAAACCCCTAATTGAATGTGGCCTCATCATCAACGGGTACCAACCACCTAGTGGGTCTTATTTAATAAAAATGACCCTTTTCACATTAAGTAACTACCTACTAACTATGTAACAGACCTTATTCAAAGAATATGGCCTCATACAATAATTAACTAACTACTAAGTAGCCAAATTAGGGAGGTTAGGGTAGGACCTTAACATGTGCTTCCCCTTCAAAAGAAGCTTTTTCCTCAAGGATACATGTGTGGAGACTACTATAAAATAGATTATAGTTCCCAAGTGGCATCTTTTGGTTGCATATATTTCCACTAGAACAAAACTTCTTGGATAGTGTGATGGAACAATCAACTGTCTCTAGTAGCCAATACTAATTTTGAATAGAGATAAGCATACCCTTCTTCATCCACTTTTGGGATGTTAGACTGAACTTATAAATTTGACAACACTACCTTCTTCAAAAAAGACACATGAAAAACCATATGGATCTTGGACTAGGAAACCAAAGCCAATATGTAGGAAACTTGTTCAATGCAGTGAGCGTATGGTAGGGTCCATATAATTTCAATGTGAGCTTATGTTGGGATTTATATTCAAGAGAGTTTGTATTGTAATGTTGAAGTCGAAGAAACACATGATCCCCTACTACAAAAAATGTTCAAAGTGATGTTGGTTATCCTATTTCTTCATGTGATTTCGATCCATTACCATATTGTCCTTAAGGTTGCAAAGAATGGCCTCTCTATTATGAAGCATAAAATAAACTACTTGAACTTTGGATGTGCCTATTAAATATGAAGCCATGAGAGGGGGTTTGTGGCCATATACTACCTCATAAGGTGTCAATTTGGTAGCACCATTATAAGTGATATTGTACCACCATTATGCAAGGGGTAGCCATTGTGCCCACTGGTGCTACCTGTTTGAAGAAAATAATCGAAAATAGGTTCCCAAGAAATTATTGACCACTTTTATTTGACTATCAACTTGAGGATGGTAAGTTTCACTCATGTTCAACTAGGTACCCTGTAGTTTAAGAAACTCTTGCAAAAATGTGCTTGTGAATGTGGGGTCATGACCTGACACAGTGGAAGTGGGCACACCATGTAACTTAAAAATGTAATCCGTGAAAACCTTAGAAACTAAGGAAGGTGTAAATGGGTGTGGTGGGACACATAAGAGATAATATTTGGAAAGGAAATAAACTACCACTATGATGATTAATTTTTTTCCTACCATTGGAAGGCCCATTAGTCTAAAATCCATAGAAATGTCAGTCCAAATAGTGGTTGGGATTGAAAGTAGTTGTAATTTCATAGGTGTCTTAATTGTTTCCCCTTTTTATTTTTGATAGGAATCACAAGATGCTACAAAATTCTGGATGTAATTTTTACATTCCTACCCAAAAGAAAGTGTTCTTAACATGTTCCTAGGTTTCTTGAAAGCTAGACTGACCTATGGTAGGATATGAATGCAAGTCTTATAATACTCTAGCTTTCAACTTCAAATTCTAGATTAGTAAAATGCACCATTTATACCTAAAGGTATCTTGTTTCCAAGTATATCCCTTAGGTGGATTGGGGTCCACTTGAATCCTATGGATGAGTTGAACCACAAAGTCATTAGTCCTCCATTCTTGGTGAGCTTCGATGAGCCAATCGAGCATGGGTATGGACAAGGATAGTAGAGAATTGTTTTCTTCATATTTCAGAGACAAATCATTCACCACCAGATTCTCTTTATGTTTTTTTATAAATTATCTCATAACCATACCTAGGTATTTTAGTGACCCACTTGTGCTACTCTAGTGATGAAAAAATTTGCTCTAGAAAATATTTTAAGCTATATGATTTGTTTTTATTTGGATATGCCTCCCGAGGAGATATGGTCATGAAGTATCAAATGCATGGAGGATCTCCATAATTTATTTCTCATATGTAGACTTACCCATTTTTCTATCACACAATTGTTTACTAGTGAAAACCAAGATACTCCCATCTTGCATCAGTATAGCTCCAAGGCCTCAACCTAAATAATTGAATTCGAAGACAAAAAATTTAGTGAAACCAGGTACAACTAGTATAGGCATAGTACAAATGGATTCTTTCATGGCTAAAAAGGCTTGCTCGATAGTGTCATTCCAAATAAATACATTGGTTTTAATCAGGGTAGTCAACGATGTGGTAATATTCCCATAACTCTTAACAAATTTTCTATAGTAGCCCATAAGTTTGAAGAACCCATGTAAGATTTTGAGGATCTTAGGGCATGGCCAATTATGCATAGCCTGAATTGTTTGGGGATCCACTCGCACCACATACTGACTGACAATGTGACCCAAGTATTCAACCTATGAAGTACCAAAATCACATTAGGAAATCTTAAGGAACAACTAGTGGTCTCGGAGGAGTTGGATGGATTTATCAACATGTTTCGCATGTAATTCGTAGGTTTATATCATCAAATAATACAAGAAAAAAATCGCAAAAAAGGGCTAAAAAATCTTGTTCATGAGGATTTGAAAGGTGAAGGGAGCATTACAAAGCCTACAGGACATCACTAAAAAATCATAATGGAATTCATGTGTGTGAAGGCCATTTCAGAGATGTTAGCTTCCTTCATTTCTATCTAATTTTATCCAAAACAAAGATCCAATTTAGTAAATAACTTGGCACCATGAAGCTCATCCAAGAGATCATCAATAATAGGAATATGACATTTCTATTCGATGGTTAGTTGATTTAGAGTTTGAAAATTAAGACACATATGATAATTTCCCTTTTCTTTAATACCATGAACATAGGTGAGAAGTAATATCTTGCACTTGGTTTGATGACTCATACCTCCAATATTTGTTGAATAATATTTTCAATGTCATTCTTCTCGGGAAAAGGGTTCCTATAGGGGTACACATTAGGTGGTTAGCTATCTATATCCTCTTCAAAATTAAAAAATTAAAAAACACTATAGGGGTTCCCACTTATTATTTTATTTAGTTATATATATATATTTGAAAAACATGTCTTCCTTGCAATTCTTTGCAGGTTGGTGACTTCATGACGATTTTAAGAGTCAATGGGAGTTATAGTGGTGGTTGTAGGAGACAAAAAATTAGACTGTCTCTAGTTTGGGACATGGAGCAGGCTATCCAGACATGGATTTGTATAAATGACAATATACATCTATATACCGAAGGCGAGGAAGACAAAGTTAGAACTTTATGAAAAGAAGCATACTTTTGTGGGATACAAAATGTTCCACATGGATATTGATAGGGAGGAGCAGGTGGCTCCACTGGTGGTGAGGCAGACAACCTAATCTAGTACCAGTTCAAAGGAATATAGAGTTTAGAGGGAGTGATCCTTCAGGATACAGTAGGGAGGAGCAGCCTCCCAAGACAATTCATTAGATATCACACTTCATAAGATGTAGAGGAAACATATGGCTCTAGACATTGTACAGACTCAGAGGGAGTCAAGATTTAGAGGGAGAATGAAGACTTAGAGTGAGCCTGGTCTCATAGAGAGTCAGCTAGATCAGAGGGAGATTCGATCATTCATAGGTATTTCCCCCTTAGGTTCAGATGGGAGAGAGAAATCTTCTAGGACTGTCACATAGGTGTCATGATTTGAGGAGGCTTCGAGGAGATGTAAGATCTCCTAGGAGGATACACTTGTTTTAATAGATCTTGTTGCAGTGATAGATTAGGCATCTATTCAGGAGGACTGGGTATGTATTTTGTCTTATTCAAAGAGGGAGTATCCAGTGAGGCAAATTGGACAACATGACTTAATCTAGTGACAGAGGTAATTAGCTTCATAGCTTGAGATGGAGGATCCTGGTCGGATGTACCCTTGGGATTAGAGGTATGAAGAGATCAGATGAGATCTTCCTCATTCAGGGGATACTGATGAGATTCTATTTGATGGAATGCAAGTCCATGACTACACCTATGATGAAAAATATGAAGAAGTTGAGTGCTTCATATTTATATTTGGTGGATCCCACGACATACAAAAATTTGATTGGATCCTTGATGTACCTAGTGAATGTTAGGCTAGATATTTGCTTTGCAGTGAGCACCTTCAACAAATATTTGGTTGAATCCAAGGCATTTCCAATGGGTGGCAGCGAAGCATGGTACAGTTGGATATGATTTGTCTAGGGCGATGAAATGAGGCTGCATAGATATACATATTTCGATTGAGTAGGTAGTGCAATAGATAGATTGAGAACCTCAAGGTGTTGCTTCAACTTGGAATCAATTATGATTTATGAGATAAGACGGAAGCATGATTCTATAGCACTCAGTACATCAGATATGGATTATGTCATAGCCAGTGTCGCAAGTCGTGAAGTGGTGCAACTTTAGAATCTTCTTGCAGGACTTCATCCAAGACATGGTACAAAAGGGAGTAGTGAAGCTCCAATACTTATCTACATATTAGTATATTGTAGATATCCTCCCATAGCATCCATGATAACTTGGATGAGGAGGATGATATAGAGGATTAGCCATGTTGATTTTTCCAATGATGAGAATTGATGTTTCAACATCGGGAATATGTTCTACCATATTGGTCATGCATGGGGCTATGTTACTGCTGATATGACCAAAGGAGAATGACTCATTCACTCATGGGGCTCTTCTAGTGGTGAATGGCCTAGGTATGTTTATGGAATCGAGCATATGTTCTCCTAGATTGGTCATGCACAGGGCTATGATAGGGTTGATATGACCAAGGGAGAACGACTCATTCAATCACAGGGCTCTTCTAGTGGTGAATGGCCTAGGTATGTTGATGTTCTCCAGGTTCAAGAAGAAATTATTCCTATATTGGTCATGCATGGGAATATGGTAGTGGTGAGTGGCCCAGATAAGCATCATGCATGTATTATCCTAGATTGATCATGCACAGGTCTATGCTAGTGTTGATATTACCAATGGTAATGATTCATTCACTCACGAGGCTCTACTAGTGGTGAATGGCCTAGGTTTAATCCTTCTCATGTCAAGGAGTGGATGGAATTGAGATTTTATCACATGCATATTCCTAGATTAAATGCATGTGTGGAGATGGAACATCAACATTGCTCATGAAGACAACCTTTTTATGAAAAACGATATCCAAGTATGGAGAATGCCTCCCTCGTTGAGAGGGAGTGTTGGAGATTTTCAACTTCGGGCAGTCATTCTCCTTAATAAAGTACAAGAAGAACCATTTACACCATTAAAAAATCCCTAGAAAGAAGTTGAAGACCCAGGAAGATAAGTCGACCCCATAGGAAAAATAAAATTAAAATTGAAGACACAAAAATATTAAGTCATCCCTAGACCGGTTCCTAGATAAGTATAATTATAGGACTAGCTCATTTCATTTTGACAGTCAGACAACTCCTTCTGCAATGTGCACAGGGCAGTTAGAACTACAGTTTTGGCATTTTCTCTATTTTTGGGTTATTGGTCATTTTGGAGAGTGCGCCACACTTGGAGAAGCTCTTTCTTGGTTATTATTGGTCATATTATTGAGGATCTAGGTATTGGTGATGCTAGCCTTGGGGAGGATATTCTTTGTATGGTATTTTGGCTATTGATGGTGATGTACTGGCAATATCTTCCAAGACTATATTCTTATAGAGAAAGGTTGTTTGGTTTTCTACCAAGTTTGGGTTTCCTAGGATAAACTCTTGTGTTCTTGTGTTGTCTTATTATGTCAATTATGCATGGTTAATATTTCTAGATATTTTTATTTCCCTTGCATTGTTATAGTTGATATTTTCAGTGTATATTTACTCTATGATAATTTTTGTATGAAAACAAATCTTGTTATTAATCATAGGGAAATAACTATCAAGAGATGAGAATCATGTATGTTGATACTGAGAGGGGGGTGAATCAGTATCAAGTACAATTTAAAAACTTTTTTCAACTTATACTTAAACCATTCAATTATATCCAATGAGAAATGAACATTAGTATAAGAGCTACACCAATACACCACAATACACCATGCACAATATATGAGAAATAATCAATAGTTTTTGTTCAAGGGAAGTAATGACTTCCAAAGGTAGCCACAAATTCCAAATGTAAAGGGAGGGATAAACCTCCAAGAGGAAGACACAATCCTCAAATATCAAGAGGGAGTTGAAATCTCCATCCTTGCCCCTTCCTTCCACCCAAGAATATATGAGAGATAATAAAACTTTACATTAAATCATCACCATCAACCAATCATCACATAGAGCCTGATAATGCTTCCTGAGACTTCTTCAATTTATACAATTATTCAATTCTTGGAGTACTCTGATCCTATAGATAATATTACTCAATGTATTCTCTGAAACTCCTCCAATTTTCACTCCTTGAATCCTCCCCAAAAAGAGGTTATAGAAAGAATGGTAGACTTTATTCAATTATGGTCTATTCAGGAAAGTGAACTTGCATAGACTGCAACGCGCTCAATAATTAATATCCGATTTTGAAACTCACACACATGAAACTACAGTCCGTCATCTTTCCAATGAAATTTATCCCACTTCATTTGGATTCTTTATGAATAAGTTATGACTATTTTACACGGAACACTTGTTTATTGACTAGCTTCAGGACTGGTCACAAACCCTATCTTCCATAGAGTGTATCTCCATAATTATAGCGAATCAAGAACTGAAATTTTTACCTGAGGCACCTTGATATGTCTTCTCAATACCATAGTGATTCAATCATCTTAATCATTCTATAAAAAACGTTATAGCAAAAATGGTAAGATGACCTGAAAATAACATACCTTAGAACACATCACCAAAAGGCTACATCCTCCCTTGAAATCCGACCTTATTTACTTCTTATTTCCTATTAAATTCAACTTGTATCAAATGAATGTATAATGATGTTTATTTATACCATTTATATCACTTCCTTTTAACATTAGGGCCAACCTGACACTTTCTTATTTTGTAATTATTTTCTTTAATTATCTTCA
>SNQJ01S0009386.1:0-18903 GCA_010110895.2 Picea sitchensis | reverse complement strand
ACCATGCACAATATATGAGAAATAATCAATAGTTTTTGTTCAAGGGAAGTAATGACTTCCAAAGGTAGCTACAACTTCCAAATGTAAAGGGAGGGATAAACCTCCAAGAGGAAGATACAATCCTCAAATATCAAGAGATATTTTAACTCTCCATCCTTTCCCCTTCCTTCCACCCAATAATATATGAGAGATAATAAAACTTTACATTAAATCATCACCATCAACCAATCATCACATAGAACCTACTAACGCTTCCTGAGACTTCTTCAATTTTTTCAATTCTTCAATTCTTGGAGTACTCTGATCCTATAGATAAAATTACTCAATTTATTCTATGAAACTCCTCCAATTTTCACTCCATGAATCCTCCCCAAAAAGAGGCTATAGAAAGAATGGTAGACTTTATTCAATTCTAGTCTATTAAGGAGAGTGAAATTGCATAGAATGCCTCGCGCCCAATAATTAATATTGGATTCTGAAACTCACACACAATAAACTATAGTATGTAATCTTTCCAATGAAATTTGTCCCACTTCATTTGGATTCTCTATGAAGAAGTTATGACTATGTTACCCGGAACACCTGTTTATTGACTAGCTTTAGGACTGGTCACAAACCCTATCTTCCATAGAGTGTATCTCCATAATTATAGAAAATCAAGAACTGAAATTTTTACCAGCGGTACCTTGATATGTCTTCTCAATACCATAGAGACTTCACCATCTGAATCATTCTAGAAAAAAATTCATGGAAAAAATGGTAGGATGACCTGAAAATAACATACCTTAGAACACATCACCAAAAGACTTCATCATCCCTTGAAATATGGCCTTCTTTACTTCTTATTTCCTCTAAAATTCAACTTGTATCAAATGAATGTATAATCATTTTTATTTATACCATTCATGTCACTTCCTTTTAACATTAGGACCGACCCGACACTTTCTTATTTTGTAATTCTTTTCTTTAATTATCTTCAGGGCCTACATGTACTTCCTTCTTCAATTCACTTTGTCATATTCAAAAATTCATTTCTCCTCAACCATGCAGATTCACGTGACATGCCACATACCACTAGAAACAACATGATATATACTATCCATTCATGGGTGTTGTATATGCATGTGCATTGTCCTTCATGTCCAAATATCTTTATTAATCTTGCAGTCCAAAACCCATGACTAGGGTTGACATCATTGACAACAACTAATATTCCAACAATGTAAGCATCAACACACCTCCCCCTCAACCTATGGTACATTGATACCCTTGAAGCAATAGGGAAATAACTTGGGATATACATACATATAACTTTGAGAAAATCTCAATGGTTGCAGTCTTGTGTTAATATCTACTTTGAAATAAATCTGAAATAATGTCTCCTACATGTAATGGAGATACAAATTGTTCATTTGAATCGTGACAAAACATTGTACTATGAGAAACTCTCATTCAAAGGTATAAACTATCATGAATATATATATTTCCCCGAGAAGTTTTTCCAAATATGTAGGTTCCTTCAAAATTAGCAAGTGTGGAAGAATTCTAAACCAAAAACAAAAACTCATATAGAGGGTGACAACAATATCTGGTTACCATCCAAGCCTAAAGTGAGACAAATATAAGTCACATCCAAAATCATTTTGTGGTTTTTCAAACTACGCAAGTGGAACAAAATAGAAAAGATGTGTTTCTCCCTCCCCAATTCGACAATGAATCCTTGGTAGAAAAATATCAACTAGTGAAATTCGAGGAAATTGATTCATCCCAGTGAGTAGACTATATGGAATTTAATGCAAAGAAAGGACCAAATATAAGAAATGAACCATTGAAATCCCTCCACCCATGGAGGATGTTTGAGAAGAAAACATAGTAGGGGAACGAGCAACTTGGGGAATTTGTTTACAATCCCAACAAATTGTTGAAGGTATATCTCAATTAGAGCACCAAAAGGATGAAGTAATTCCAACCAAAGAAAAAGGGAGTGTCTCTAAGAAACCTAATGTCATCATCAAGGAAGTGGAGGAAAATTTAGGAAGAGAATAAACATCGACGAGGTTTATTGATTATGTGGTAGGAATATCTCCAACACTAGACAAATAAATCATAAGAGGAGAACAAATAATTGATGCAATGGGAAAAGAATGCTCAAGATGAGTTGATGGATCATTTGTATGCTAGAGCTCTAAAATAGTTCTTTATTTCATTGACATCAACTCACAATAGAAATCAAAGAAAGAAATTAGAGAGGGAGAAGTTGAAGACAATAAACTAATAGGCTCATAGTCCTCATTGGCCAAGTTTGGATATGCTTTATGGGGTTCCTCCTTAAAGTATGGTGTAGTCTCATTGCATATTGTTAGGTGACCATTTTTTGAAACAATACTCTAGTTGGTTAGAGCATGAAGTTTGTGAAAGGAAATTTAGAACCCCACCTCATGTTCAATGGAGATCAGAATTTTGTGTTGACTATTGCCTTTGTGTCATTATGTGAATATTCAAGTTGACTTGGGTTGCAAATCTTTTTAATCGACATAAAAATAAATTATAAAATAAGAATTTCACTCGGTGGTAAAAAAATGTTGCTCCAAGTGTTGAATACTACAAATGATATGTCTCATTGATCTTGGGCTTGGGTTGAGGCACATCAAAAAAGAGCTTTGGGGTAATTCTCAAAATATTTGATGGGGGAACATATCAAAAGATAGATGTCAATGTTGCTAGAAACATTAGGAAGAAAGTGAAAGAGAGTGATAGATAAAAATGCATAGAATTGAGAAAGGGGTATGGTCACTTTGGAGAAGAGACAAGTGAGGATTTGATGGTGCATAACAATGAATAAATAAATTCATGGTTCTTATAGATGACATTACAATTTTAGGTTTTTTGTGTTGACAAGGACAATTTTGTGTAGGTTCATATGTAAACTTAATCAAGAACATACATGTTTGAAATTATCACTTAGCTTGATACTAGAGTTTTGTTTAATCCAAAATAGTAACATTAATATACTTTTGTATGAACCAAACAGAAACTTCTGATTATGGGAAAGCGTGGCACTAAACATAATAGGCATATACAATAAATTACATGTCAATCATCGTATCGACAAGAATTGATAATGAGCATAACAATGGAGAATCGAGAAGACAAGAAATTCATTAAGTGGCATATAAAATGATAGATACACCAATATATATGGTAGGATTATGCGAACATGAGCTATGTATTGGGTTTAATATTTTCAAAAGGTACATCATATCAATAAATAAATGAAATCCAATGAAAACAAAAATGATTTTAATCTTTAGATATCAAAAACAAATAACAAATATTGAATTTTAAAATTATTTTAATATTTAGATATCAAAAAAAAATAATAAATATTGAATTCTAAATTTGAATAGGTATTGAATTCTAAATCTTAGTCATAATTCACATCCATATTCAATTATTACTCAAAATACAATGACTAGGACTTCATAGTGAACATTATTAACAAGGCTATAGGGTAGCATATACATACATTTATGCAGGTATTGAAAATGGCTAAACCACAAGTGCATTGTTATTCTGCAAGTATTTAGAATTGCTAAACCACAAATGCAATGCCAACTACATTTATTCTTGTTGTTGATTTTTTAATGAAATACAAGTACACATTTTCTATAGTCCAAATTTTCTAGAGGTATGTCTATAGTCCACTATAGAAATACCTCTGAATTGTGACAATTTAGACTATTTGTGACCAAGATATTCCCAAAGTCGGTCCCATAGGGAGATGCAGACACCATCATTCTATCAATTGCAGGTTCAAAATATTTCTCCCATATCTCTTAATTTATGAAAACTTGCAAAGAATACTCTACAAAGTTTAATGATGGGGGTAAAAATGATAGCTACCAAAAAAGCATCTAGAAAAAATTAGGTTTGGAAGCTTTCTCCCATGTCTCTTAATTTTTGATAACTTGCAAACAATACTTTGCAAATCAATTTAATGTTGGGGGTGAAAACGATAGTTGTCCAAAAGAGGCGCTAGAACAAATTTTGATGAAATGGGCACAAGCAATCTCGTTGATGGGTACTTGGAACAATCCACTGATGAGAAAATTCTTCATACATGGAAATAATTCCAGGGACATGGTACCAATATCGATCGATTGACATCGTCAATGGGTTTTTTATTCAATCTTTACTTGTCTCAATTCTCAACCATTCTTCCACATATATTGTTGAATTCTACTAGACAAACACTTAGTAAATAATAATATTTCAAGCTCCAATACTCATTCACCAATAATTCAAGTTACCTCATGCATTGAATTGGAACTATGAGAAAAAATACAAATGACTAAGAAATCTAAAAATCAACAGTAGAAATAAATGAACAATAGACATCATTCAAGTACACATTTGACACAAATATTTATGGGCAATGACCTTGGAAAACCCTCAAATGGAAAAATAGCCAAGGAGAGATTGTTTTATTAAGCTTGCAAGAAATTTTTTGATGAGTTTACAACAACAATATTTTCAGAGTTAATTACAAAAGTACTTATCTCAAAATCTGTGACAACAACACCTCGATTTGCATGCCCAACTTATTGTCTCGTTTTCTATGCTTGTATGGCCCTATACAGTCCAGTACAATAGAAAAAATATAGAAAAAGGTATCAATTTTTGTGCCCATATTTGTTGTATGGTACATACCCTACTGTATGGATTTTCCAGTAACAAAAACACCTAGAAAAGTCTACCAAGACCCAGCCTCGATTTCTATGCTCTTATGCTTGTACATCTAGCAATAAATGTTGTACGACCTTCCTTTAACGTTTTTACAAAATGTTCATAAATGTTGAACCTTTCCTTGGGATGTGTTCCCCTTCTTTCCCTTGAGATATGCACCCCACTCTCGTTGCCCCTCTTTCCTTTCAGCTCAATCTCTCTCAGAAAAGGTGTCTCTTCACTTTCACTCTCAATCTCTCCTTGAAAAGTGCACCCCACCTCTCTCACAATCTCCTTTTATTTACTAATTAATGAGTAACATCCCTAACCCTAGATCTCAATGGTTGAGATTTAATCTCTCCCCACAAGATCAATGGATGTGACTTATTCTTTCATTGAGTTCACTTAAATCACTTAAGTGACCCAAACTTTATAAAGTCACGTTTACTAATTAAATATTAAAATACCCCACTTAACTTTATAAAATCACTTTATAAAGTCAAGTCACCCGAGAAATACTTTTGCTTGATCACTTCTGCATGTTGGGCACCGCCAATGCAGAAGTACCTCTGAGCTACAAAAACTAACACTCCCTCTTATCGAGGGAGGTAATTCTAAAACCTCCACTAGAATCTGTCTCCAATGCCATCATCTCATATGTTGTTGTAGCTTCTCCCTCTGAACTAGAAGCCTCTGATTCCTCGGAACTGGAAGCCCCTAATGCTACATGCACTGAACTATGATCTGGAGACCTGTTTATCCAAGGCATGCTCATAGGAGTCTCCTCACTCTCCTTAGTATTAATTTGTTTCATCTCATACCAACTAGGTCGTCTGAGATTACTAGAAGAATCCTGAGACCCCAGTATCAACTCACTCTTCCAAGAAGCCTGCTCACTCTCAGACACTGACACATATTATGAACCCAAGAATCCATTGGATCCAACCATAGGTTATCCAAACAACCTGTATAGCCTCTCATACTAGAAACCAAGAAATATTGTTGTGTCTGGAGTAGCTCCCTGTAGATAGAGAAACACCAGTCCACAAAAGAACACAACTCCACATCCATCAACCTCCAAAGCTAGCACTATGTAAATTTACTGGTATCTCTGGAAAAAACAGCACCTTGGACAACTCTAGAAATCCTCTTGAATCTAGATGGAATCTAACACATCCAATGACGCATACCTATCGACCTTCGGGCTGATATCCACTCACAGGATCATTCTTTAACCCCTTTGAGTTGGATCGACTCTTTCGGATTCCCTGCTAGAATTTCTTTTCAAATCGATCCACAGGTCCTTCGAGAAGCTTCCCTGTGTGAACAACACTAGGCCCGAGCTCCTTTCTCCCCAAGTGACCACAGCGCTATGACCAAGGCCCAATTCCAAATGCGCTTGTTGCAACTCACAACTCGCGAGTTTGTGAGTCGTGACTCCCGACTCTTCCCTTCCAATCTCGCGATACCCGAAATGTCGATATGGGTATGGATCTTCCTCTATCAACGCCTTCCTTGCATGCCTGTCGGCTAGGCTTAACGCTATATCCTCTCACTACTCACCACTTCGCAAGTTCGGATNTTCTCCTCTCGTTCTCGCTACTCGCGACTTTGCAAGTTGAAGGGTCGAGCTCACGTACTTTTATCTCGCGAATTCCTGAGACTTGAAAGTCAGCGAGGTTTGACCTTCCCTTCACACTTCTCACAACTCGCTACTCCTTATTGCAGCTCGTGACTTCGGGACTTTCGGGACAAAAGTCTCGACTTCCTATCCACTGATATGCTGAAATTCTGACACGTCGCTAACACAAGTCCCACAATAGAAATTCCCACCTTTTGGAGTTTCGGACTTCATGACTTCGTGAATCCTGATGCTAAGCTTTCGGCTCTTCAACCCATGAAACCCAAAAATGAGATTACGTGAGTGATATGATGGCCCTTGTTGGCTTAGATCCTATGGCTATTCTAACTCCTCGCGATTTCGCCACTCACGACTTGGAGCACCCAATCTTTAGGCTCTCACCTTGCGAACCTTCGAGTTCACAAGATCCCTTGATCTCTGCCACCTGTCCTCCTCCGATGGACGGCTGCGATTCTCTCACGACTTTGCCACTCATGAAGTTGAAGGAATTCCCTTTCTGACCTCCGATGTCTGAATCTTCGATATGGGTGATGTCGCGACACGTGTCCTCCTTCTAACGGACGGCTTAGATTCTTTCGTGATTTCGTGACTTCATTTTTTGCAACCTCACGAATCTTGATGCAAAGGTTTTAAACCATAACTCCCCTGCTCCTCTGCATGATCTGATGGTTCTCGGAACTTCGTGAATTCTCCACGGAGAATTCCGACCGTTTAATTCCTCCTTAACACTCCTGTGAAATGAACAAGTATGCTTTCATGAAACTTGTCCACCAGCAAACCAACGTTGTTGCGCCTTCTTCTAATACTTCAAGGAACTAGCTCTCTTCATCTTTTCTTCAACAGCTTCGAAGATCCTATCCCTCCTGAGCTTGATTCAAAAATCCTCAAGTCCTTTGGGGAAAATTCCTACACGCACTCCTTGCAGCACTTCTTCAAATACACTCCAAGTATTTGAATTCTTAGACTCTGTGCACTCTTTTTGCAGCAGCATTCCTTCAATTCTTCCCTCAGGTTGCAACCTTTGAGAATCTAGTTGGCCTGCGCACACCTTGCATGGCTCTTGTGCCTAACTTGCACTTCTGTGAGAATGAGAACAGTGTTATCTCTCCTAATCTTGCAGAGACGAACTCTGACTTCTGTCAACACACACCTTGTGGACAATTTCACTGCACTCCTTGTAGGAAAAATCTTGCTCAGATAGAGAAACAATTGAAACTCAATCTTTACTCTCCCTCTCTTCATATTTCAGACATTAAATATGAAATCATACATTCACGCATCAAAGAAAATGCATAATAGAGAGTAAACAAGCATATATCAATCAGCATGTACAAACACAGAAAGCAATTGAACACCATGAATATGAACTAAAGATCTTTGTATTAATCCAGAACTTTTGTACATGGGGTTTTACTCTACACAGCTCTCTGCTTCTGCTCTCCTATGCTCTCTTGATTGATTATGTTTCTAATGTTACAATGATACAAGTGAGGGTGTCTATATCCATTTTCCCTCCGGCTCCTAAAGTTGTCTCATCTAAGAATTCAAAGCTACCTATTTACATTTACTAGCATAAATGCCTCTTAGTCCTTCAGACGAGAGAAGGACGCTCAAGGTATGATTACAATCTACAAGTACACTCTTTATTAACTATTACATTTAATTTTGGCGTATCCAACTTCAAAAAATTTGAAACAATTCATCATGTGCCAAAATGCGTTGGCGCTTGCCCCACGCTCACTTGTTGTTGGCGATGCTCCTACATCATCCAACCCCTTTCACTACATTTCTGGTGCTAGCCCCACAACCCACATAGAAATCTAAGTCTATCTATGAGAAATTGAGGAATACCAACCTCATTCCCGTCATATGTCAAGATGCACCATTGTCCATAAGACTATAATGATCCCAAGCCATTATGCAAGGATCATCACGGTTTTGGTGTCTTTTTAAAACATTTTTTGGTTGAGGTATTTCGTCAAACAGTTGGTTGATCTATTTGTTTAGATGTGTTTATATGTGTGTATGCAGCAAATAATGGAAAGAGATAACCATGGAACATACCTCAACCATGTGTAATAAGATAGACAAGCCAAAACATCTCAAATCTTCTTTATTCATAAAATAGAGAAACCTGCTACAATGAAGATGTCGATCTGGAATGCTCAACAGATGGCTAAGAAGATAGACAATAGATAAGAGCTACTACAAAATTCTCCCGCTAATACAAAAGATACCTCCAAAGGCTGAACAAGAAATGAAGATCAATACAAGCAGATATGAATGCCAAACTCTCCAGCTGAAGAATGTCACACGCCAATAGAAGGCTGAAACCCTCAATAACTCGTCCCTGCTGCCAAGAGTGTCCAATCACCCTAAGAAATATGCCAACTGATAGATCGGGTGATGGTAAGAACAACCCAGGTGCTCGAATCTCCAAGATCCCTCTAAATCTCTGTAGATCTGAAATCCCCCACTAAATGGTGCACCCCACTAGATGACTGAAGCCCTAGATAATTCAGCCTTGCTGAAGGAGGCCTCCAAATGATCTGAAACTCTCCATAAATATAGATCGGGACACTGCAAATCAATAGGTGAAGTCTCAGGGTTAGATCTAAAGTGTAACCCCTCCAAACGGACTAGATCTGGATCTCAAAAATGCCCTCCTTCTCTTCAATTCGCCTCACTCCTCAAGAAATAATCTGAGCCATAAAACTATCTCAGAAAGCACTAGATCTGATGTCCAAGGCCCTATAATGAAAACCCAAGTGGCATAATCTTCAATGGCTCTGCCAATCTCCTACAATGAATCTCTCTCCAAAGATGGTGCGCCCCCCTTGCATTGCCTCTCAAATACCCCTGTACTCGCTATAGCATCCATCTGGCTACTCTGGTCATCATAAATCTCTGCCCTGTGATGATGTCCCAAAGTAGGGACATTACAAAGACACACTCCAATGTCCCCAAACTATGCACTACCACTTGTTGAAAGACCATTCATCAGAGAAAATTCCTTCTCGAACTTCTCAGTAAACTCAACAACCTCAATTGATGCTAATGCCTTTGGATCCCTCTTCTTCTTGTTTTTTGGACATTGAATAGCGTAGTGGCCAGTATTATGACATGTAAATCATTTCACATTGTTCATGTCCTTCTTATTTTCTTTTCTCTTTCCCACAAGAGAAAAATTCTACTTGTTTGCACCACCCTTTGCCTTCTCTTGATCTCTACTCTGAGAACCCTCCTAGATATCCTCTTGAGTAAATTCATTTGATAGTTTGTTCCAATATGGGAGCTTCTCTCTCCCCACCACACACTTCATAAAAACATCCCATTCTTTGTGAAGGCCTTGAGGGCTATGCACACCAACTCTGAGTCTGTAATAATCTCTTATACTACGAACTCATCCTTCACCTATCTAATCCTAGTGAGATAGGAGGCCACACTCTCTCCCTTGACCATCCTAGTGTTGTGGAGCTTGTCCCTAATCCTTAAGGGCCATCTTCTTGTTCTCTTTCTTGTTCTCATACAAGTTTGTCAGTGCATCCCACATCTCCTTAGTTGTCATCTTCATAGCAAAATGTGGAATCAAGTAGTCTCTCACTTCATCCAAGATTATGCTCTACGTCCTTACTTCCTTCACCTCATGGAGTTCTAGGTCAATGAGATCTAGCAAAGTCACTATCACTGTGGTACTCACAAACGCCCACAACTTCTTCTCCCTAATAATAGTTGCAACCCTTACCTTCCACTGCAGGTAGTTGCAGATCCCATCTAACCTATCCTCATATCTGATACAAGAATTCATCCTTTTCCAACTAACAAAGACCCTTCTTTCCCTTGTTCCAAGAAAAACCCCTTGGAAATCACTGCTATCCAAGTGCCAAACTTTGTCCACTGAACCTTATATCCCATTCTTTCATACCATGTTGAATTTTACTAGTCAAACACTTAGTCAATAATAAGATTTCAAACTCCAATAGTCATTCACCAATAATCCAAGTTAACACATGCATTCAACTCGAACTATGAGAATAAACACAAAATACTAATCAATCTGAAAATTGAACAACAAAAATAAATGAACAGTAGACAACAATCAAGTACACATTTGACACAAATATTTATGGGCAATGCCCCTAGAAAAACCCTGAAGGGAAAACTAGTGAAGCAGAGGCTCTTTTATTGAGCTCACAGGAAAAATATTTTTGAGTTTACAACAACAATATTTTCAGCATTAATTACAACAATACTTATCTCAAAAATTGTGCCAAAAGACCTTGATTTGCATGCCCATCTTGTTATCTCGTTTTATGTGCATGTACGAACCTGTACAGTCAAGTACAACAAAAAAAATACATCAGAACGACCTCAATTTTTGTGCCTAGATATTTATAGTACAGTACCCTATTGTACAGATTTTCCAGCAATAAAAACACCTAGAAAAGCATGCCAAGACCCATCCTCGATTTCTTTTCTCTTACTCTTGTTGTACAACCAACAATAAATGTTGTACGACCTTCCTTTAACAGTTGTATGGACTGCTCATAAATGCTGAACCTTTCCTAGAGATGTGTTCCCTTTTTTCCCTTGAGATATGCACCCCTCTTGTTGCCCCTCTTTCCTTTCATCTCAATCTCTCTTGGAAAAGGTGTCTCTTCACTTTCCCTCTCAAGTTATCCTTGAAAAGTGCACCCCACCTCTCTCCTAGCCTCCTTTTATTTAATCTCCCTAACCCTAACCCTAGATCTCAATGGTTGAGATTTAATCTCACCCCACAAGATCAACATATATGACTTATTCTTTCATTGAGTTCATTTAAATCACTTAAGTGACCCAAACTTTATAAAGTCACTTTAACTCATTAAATATTAAAAGACTCGTCTTAACTTTATAAAATCAAGTCACTAGAGAGAGACTTTTTCTCTATCACTTATGCATGCTAGGCACCACCAATGTTGAAGTACCTCTGAGCTACAAAAACTAACATATATCCCTTATTGATTTGATTACCACTTGATAACAATATCATTGTTAGGTTCTCCACACAACTTTAGGATTGAACTTGGCTTAAGGCTTGTGATAGAGGGTTGGTGCAATGGAAAAAACTTATATACCTATATATTATATATTAGTGGGTGCAAAATAGGTTGTAGCAAAATACCTTCCATGAATTTGGAAACGCGCAAAAATTGTGCTATTCTGAAGACTATTTTATTGTAAGCAATGACATCATAGATATCTACTTCCATCATCAACCTTGTCTATGATGTCCCTTATCCAGAGGCTTCACCCCCCTATGTCCATGTATTTGACTTTGCTCTAGGTGTTGCTTGATCTGCATATGAATCCATAGAGAATCGATTTATTGGGGTTCAGAAAACTACAGCCTAATTTTCAACTTGTCTGCAAAGTCTTGTCCAATTTATGTGATTTAGAATGTAGATAACAAAAAAAAAAAAATGTTTATAGTTATTTACAGATTGTATACTAGAGAACTATAGTATAACAAAGATAAAAAACAAATTTAGGGTAATAAGTTATCATTCAAATCCTCAAAACATCCAAATCTTTAATATATGTTATATAAATCAACATATGAAAGATTGAAACGATTCCATAGAATTGGATTATGCATACCTGAACATAACACAAAAGCTAAGGATACAATTCAATCTGGGAGGGATGATCATGAGGATCCATTTTAGGGAATCCATCCAATGATAAGGAATGCAAGTGGGCACATGAATACTCCTTCCTCCATTTTCGTCACTACTTCCAATCAACGGTATCACTCCTATGTTTAGGTACGTGGGATGTAGAGTTGAATACTCCTATGAGAGCTTGCTACACTATGAAAGTTGAGAAACATAAGATCCAAGTGTTTCTTCCAGCTTTGAAAGACCAAAAGACTAATTAATGTAATCCTGGTCTAAGTTCTTGAATGAGAGCGACAATGAAGGAGACATCTTGCCCCAAGAGCTATTTGGCACTAGTCCGAGCAAATCCCCCACATAGGAAGTTCCCAAAACATGTTGGGGGTAAGGGCGGTTTTATTCAACCTCTTAGGTCGACAGACACTGCAATATCAACATGCTCACTCTCTGGGACTTCTTGATTTTTCGTTAAGCATCTCCAAAAATGTGTGGTGAGCGCCACAAATGAACTTGAAGCCTATGCTCTTTCTTTCAACTTTTAAACTATTTCTTTGATGAAATGAAATGTATACATTTCTACATCTGTGTCAGCTTTCATGGATTTGATCATTTGGGAACTGCTCTCATTTGTGTTCTTCATCGATGCACCTTCAGTGCTCATGTTTATTTTTTAATAATTCATTTCTAGTGTATAATGTGGCATAAACTTGAAAATATGTGCTTCCTTGATATGATAGGTGACTTCTTCTTACTGTGAAAGATTAGGATGGCGATGGAAAGCTTGAGGATAAACCATTTGTCTGGAACATTGCCCATACAAATTGCCTTATGTATCCATCCATGGAAGACATAGGTGGAGCAAGTGCATGTGTGTGGCATACACATGAAAGGAGTAGTGGTCTAATTCAGGGATGAAATATTTATTACAATCATATTGAGAAGAGCAAAGTGCACAATAATACTTCAATTTCTATAACCAACAAAATATCATATAATTAACATTTGAAATTCAATTTAAATCATTATTTCTTCCAACTTTGATTAAAGAGTATTCCTGTCGGCAGGTATAATAAGTGGGTGAAAATATAATAGTTTTAAAAGCTCAAATCAAATATTATCCTTCATATTGGACGAGTGACTTCCCACATGTATTTTTTAAATGAAGATTGATATGAGTGACTTCCCACATGAGTTTTTTAAATGAAGATTGATTCATGAAGTGTGCTTCTAAAATAGGTTTGAACTTCTACCTCATTGGACAAAACTACAAGTTTAATTGTGTGCACGCATTGGACTGTTCTTCCTGGAAACATGGATGCGAGAAACGAGGTGCATGCTTCATGTCCGAATCCGATCGTCTTTCGAAAATGGTTTGAAGGCCCCATTACCTAAATAATAACAACCACATCATCTACCTAACCAAAATAAGGATGTATTGGTCTCGTCACGAACCAACCAAGTCACAAACTTTCAAATCAGATGGCCACCTTCCGACGGCTATATTATATGACTCTCTTCCCGTTATCCCTGCCATCCGGACTAGGCGACGGTTTCCATCCCTTGCATTGAGTCTGTCTGTGAAAATGGGGAGATCTCCGTGCTGTGAGAAGGCACATACAAACAAAGGGGCCTGGACCCAACAAGAAGATGCCCGCCTTATCGTCCACATTCGAGCCCACGGGGAAGGTGGCTGGAGTTCCCTTCCCAAGGCAGCAGGTTTCTTGCCTCCCCTCTGCTTTTTCAATGGAATTAAAAGTTTCTTGCAAATTGAAATGAAGAGATTATATGATGTAACTTTGCTTATTTCTTTTACTGCAGGACTGCTGCGATGTGGGAAGANTTCCCTTCCCAAGGCAGCAGGTTTCTTGCCTCCCCTCTGCTTTTTCAATGGAATTAAAAGTTTCTTGCAAATTGAAATGAAGAGATTATATGATGTAACTTTGCTTATTTCTTTTACTGCAGGACTGCTGCGATGTGGGAAGAGTTGCAGGCTCCGATGGATAAACTACCTGCGTCCAGATCTGAAGAGGGGAAATTTTTCAGAAGAAGAGGATGAGCTTATCCTCAAACTCCATTCCCTCCTGGGAAATAGGTATGTAATTTCATAGCCTCTATTGCTGCAATCAATTCCTTTAATTGGCAGGGCTGATATTTATATTAAACCCTGATCTGTCATGTGCCGAGAGGTTTCAATTTTTTCATGAAGTGTTATATTTCAAGTTTCAATTATGGACCAAATTGATAATAATTAATCTGTGAAACTGCGCAGGTGGTCTCTTATTGCAGGGAGATTGCCGGGGCGAACAGACAACGAGATAAAAAACTACTGGAACACCCACATAAAGAGAAAATTGCTGAGCGGAGGACTCGATCCGCAAACCCATCGCTCCCTATGCCCGCCTCACAACAGCAACACTACCGTGAACTCTCCACCCGCTCCCGATCACGAATTTCCGGCGTTCCAGAGCACGAGAACGGCAGAGATAGCGGACTTCTTCCAACACGACCGTTCGGAAAGCTCGCCGGTCGAACCGGCAGCTTCTAAAGATGAAGAGCATCCCGACCTCAATCTTGACTTGTGTATGAGCTTGCCGTCTAATTCGGCCCTCGCCGAAAACAGAGCTTCGAGCGTGGATAGAACCATGGATTCAAATTCCATGGTTCTATGAGAGAGAGCAGATATTGTGAAGTGAATCATGCCGTTTTCTCATAATCATCTTCACTGGTTACGTATGATTTTAATGCTGGTTCTCTGTGTATATGTGGCTGAAGGCAACGGCCTTTCATGAGATTGGGCATAGGTAAACAGTAATCAGTGCTAAACTTAGTGGCACTTGCAGTGAATCAATGATGCCAATTCAATTCCATTACCAGTACAGGTAGAGTGAGGCCAGTGTCGAGTAGAGTAGCATGATGCGAGACTCACGGGGATATACAAATAGCCTTGATGCTTAAAGCAAAACCCAAGTTCTATTTCCTCTTCAATTCAAGGTTGACATTACAGTGGATCGGGTACCTTATAGATAAATATATTGTTCTTTTGATATATATTGTAAGTATAGGCAAGCAAACGTGCTCCAGACTGATAACAAATATGTGTTTTTAGAAGGATAAAAACTTTTTTTTAAATTAATTTATTTTTAATGATTTGTGTGGAGTGTTCATTGAATGATGAAAATATTTTAGAATTTTAATATAAATTGTTATAATATTTTCATATTTATTTTATAAAGTGAGATATTCATCATTGTTTTCAATTTACATGTATTTAGTAATCATGTTTATTATTATTATATTAATATATTTAATTAATATAATAGATTAATATTACATTAATTTAATATATAATAAAAATATATAAATTAAAATATTAATTGATTGATAAATATATGAAAGTATTAATGTATAAATGTAATATATTAATTGATTAATACATTGATAATATAATGTATTAATGTATTTAGTATTACATTACATTATTATATAATGTATTAAATTAAACTATATTATATTAATACACTAAATTATAATACATTAATGTGTAATATATTAATACATTAAAATACTCTTACATTGTTTAACATTAATACAGTAAAGTATTCATACATTGATGTGTAATGTAACATTAATATAATATATAATAAAGATATATAAATTTAAGTATTAATTTACATTAGTGTCTAATGTAACTTATTAAATGATTGATAGATTAATAATATCATGTATTAATTAAGTAATTAATAAATTGATAAAGTGATAATATACTAATAAAATAAGACATTATTAATACATTAAATAGATCAATAAATACATTAATAAATAGATTACTAAAGTATTAATACACTAATAAAGTAATACATTATTACTTTAATGTATAATGTAACATGATAAACTATTACACCCGGATGGGGTGCCACTTGGCAAGAAGCAACGAATAGTTGGATCAGGGCAGTCAGGGGAGTTATTACCCCCCCTGCCACCCCTTGCCCAATTACTCCCTCATGGCTCACACCATGAGGGGAGTTATGTTAGTGCACTTGGCTGGGCTCTTGGGCGAGCGAACCAGCCAAGCAATTTGTACCAGGAGGTTGCAGAGGTCCCATCGGACTTCAATGGCGATTGCAAGGGTCATTTCAGGCTCTTATGGAGTAAAGTGCAGCACCCAGACTCAATTCACTTCATTCTCTACCTAGTGCACTCTCTCTGGAGTGCACTTCATCCCTCATGATACTTTCGACACCATTCTTCTTTCCTTGTGCATTAGTGGCATCCTCCCTGCCTCCATCCGCCCCCTACGAACCAGGGACATCTACTCTGCCACGCTCTTCTTTGGCTCGTCCGTCTCCCTCCACTGCACACTGTACCTCTCGACGTCCTCCACTCACTCCCTGTCCCCCCCACCATGCCACGAGAGTGCAGAAAGCCCAAGAGGGGCACTCGTAAAAACAACACCCTCTCTCAGGATAACAGGCTCACCCCCTCTCAAAGAGCACTCATCGCTCACTTTGCCCATCCTCATCGTTGGACCCAGAGCACTCAGTCGGCTCCGCTTCAGTCTCTTGAGGTCTGCAAGGTCAAAAGGGAGACGACCTCCTCCACGACGCACTTTCCCTCGTCTCCACCTCCATTTCTGCTTTACCATCCAAGCATTGTTATGGCAACTATTGTACAAGCTAGATTCCTTAATAAATTTTTCTTATCATGTCTATATAATTTTAGTTATGGAAACTATGTACATAGCCAACCTTAGAATAGGAAGGAGGAACTTGGTTCCAACAAACTCTTGCAATTTTTTGTATAATTTTTACAGTTCGAGTGAAGTTAGAACTCAAGAGACTATGGTAGTGTCGGAACAACACGTAGCCACCTGTTATAGTTTCCCTTCTGTGGTGGAATAGGTGGCTACCGGGTGTCATTGTATAGCAGAAAAATGATATTAATATAAGGTTTCGTTTTTTTATTTACAAAAAATAAA
This sequence comes from Picea sitchensis, assembly GCA_010110895.2. Taxonomy (NCBI): domain Eukaryota; kingdom Viridiplantae; phylum Streptophyta; class Pinopsida; order Pinales; family Pinaceae; genus Picea; species Picea sitchensis. The sequence continues at coordinate 1,904 of SNQJ01S0009386.1, read as the reverse complement.
CATGATAAATTATTAATACATTAACAATACATTATTACATTGTTATAATATATAATTTAAAGTATTAATGTATTATGCATAATGTAACATATTAAATATTAATACATTAATAATGTAAGGTATTAATTAATTAATACATAAATACATTACTAACTAAAACATAGTTAAAATATTAATACATTAATAATATATTAATAAAAATATTATTGAAGTAATAAATACATTAGTAAAGTATTAATATATTAATGTATAATATAACATATTTAATTATTAATAAATTAATAATACATTATTGAAGTAATAATACATTAATAAATACATTCTTAAAGTATTAATGCTTTAATAAATACATTACTAATGTAATAATACATCAATAATACATAATTTGAGTATTTATACAATAATACCTTAATTGACAATGACTATGGTTGAGTATGGTTGACAATGACCATGGTTAAGTTTGGTTGACTTTGGGAATGAAAGGTTGTCTATGGTTGATCATGGTTGTCCTTCATCATGGTTGAGTGAGTTTGACCATGACCATGGTTGACTATGGTTGATCAGAGTTTATTATGGTTGGACATGCCCATGGTTGACCTTCGTTGACCATGTGGATCTGATCATGGTGGTTCATGTTGATTATGTTCACCATAGTATACTATGACACTATTGCATTGCAATGTTGATCATGTTTTGTTCGTCACGTGCCAACATTAATTTATGTTCATCACATTGTGAAATCATCTTTTGCTCATCACATGTCGACATAAGGTTTTGTTCATCACATTGTGACATTAGCTTTTGTTTGTCACTTGACACCGTAAGGTTATGGTCATTAAACTAAGACAAAGGATTTATGTTTCTCACGATATGGCATTAGAATATGTTTGTCATAATTCGATAGTGGGTTATGTTCCTCACATTGCGACATCGAAAAATGTTTGTCACATCGACACATTGGGTTGTGTACATCAAATTGCGAAAATGGGTTGTGTTTGTCCCATTCTGATGGTTGGAAATGTCTATCACATTGCGTTTGTCCCATTACAATGTCGATTTATGTTCGTCACGCTATTATGAGAAGGCTATGTTCATCAGATTGTGATGTTCATAATTGTTCATCACATTTGACATCTGCATATGTTTGTCACAATGTGACGTCCATATATGTTCATTGCATTGTGACGTTACTATGTTTGGTAGATTGCATTGTTACTATGTTTGACACATTAGGATGTTTGGAAATGTTTGTCACATTGTGGTGTCTATATATGTTCATCACAATGTGATGTTACTTTGCATGGTAGATGGAAACATTACTATGTTCGACACATTACGATGTTTGGAAATGTTTATCACTTTGCGACATTCATATATATTCGTCACATTGCGACATTATGATGTTTGGTAATTTGCAATTTTACTATGTTCGACACATTGCGATGTTTGGAAGTGTTTGTAACATTGCGATGTCATGATATGTGTGTCACATTGCAACGTGAGGAAATATTTTCCACATTGCGACAACAGGGTGATGTGGGAGACATTGCGACATGTATTTATTTTTGTCACATTATGATGCTACTATCCACATTTCAATGTTGTGCTCGTCATAGTGCGAATTTACTATGTTTGGTAGATTGCAATGTTACTATGTTCAACACAGTGCGACATTTGGAAATTTTTGTCACATTGCGACATTGGAATAAGTGCGTCACAATGCAACATCAAGAAATTTTCATCACATTGTGATGATAGAATGATGTGTGACACAATGCGACAACATGCCCATCTGTTGGAGTTACTTCATGCACACCTAGGATTTATTTTTCATAAGGTTTTTCCTTCTTTATTAGTCATAATTAGTCATTATCCAGTCTCCTATATTTTAGGGGAGAATATTC
>SNQJ01S0009385.1:150598-179397 GCA_010110895.2 Picea sitchensis | reverse complement strand
TTTTTTTTTGGGGGGGGGATTTTGGAGGGAATTTTTTTTTGGAGAATTTAAAGGAAGCAATGCTCGTGCTGATGATTTTCCTCCAAGTGACAATTTTCAAGGTACTGATGAGGATGATGAAGATTTTCCTCCAAGTGAGGATTTTCAAGGTAGTAATGAGGATGATGAATAATTTACCTAAAGTTGGGATTTTCAAAGTAGTGAAGATGATTATTCCATTGGTGGTCAGTCTTTATCAAGTGGGAAATTTAAAGGAAACAATGTTGTTGTTGATGATTTTCCTCCAAGTGAGGTTTTTCAAGATACTGATGAATATTTTCAAGGAACTAAGAAGGATCATGAATAATTTACCTGAAGTGGGGATTTTGAAAGCAATGAATATGATTATGTCAATGGTGGACACAATGTTGTTGATGATTTTCCTCCAAATGAGGATTTTCAACGTATTGATGACGATGATGGAAAATTTTCTCCAAGTGAGGATCTTAATGGCGTTGATCATCTTAAGGGTTATGATGTTTTTCCTTCAAGTGAATATTTTCATGGAATATCCAATGAGATTAGTGAGGATGGTAATCATTTTTCTAGTCAGTTTGATATTCCTCTCATAAACCATATTATCAATGAAGATAATGATGAAGCTAGGAGTGAATATCATGTTCTCAATCATTTAGCTGCAAAACATCAAGGTGATTGACATTCTCTTCTTCAGTCTCTTGACAATGTTTTTCTTGATATTCCTTCCGGTGATGAGGAAAATCCTTCTAGTGAGGATAATGAAATAGTGGAGACATTGCAAAGAAACATTGTTTCTAGGACCAAGACTAGACCTTTTTATATCAATCCAAATCATTCTAGTTATACGAGGTCTAGGAAATAATTTCTCACTAAATCAATTTCCATAAGTGAATTGATTTCAAGTGAATGTTTTCAAAATAATTGTTTGAAAACAATGGAATAAATGTGTTCCTTGAATAAAATGAAGACATATTTGTCAATGAATAAGAGCATTAAAATTCATATTTGATGAGGTGCATGATATCCACCAAGACAGGATATGATTATCACATTTGAATATTTTACTTTGCAGAAATCCTTTCAAAAAAATTCTTTCAATTGGTAATATTCATCTATCAATAATCCAAACAAGGTTTTAAAAAGATCCTTCATTTTGTTCAAAGGTACATCATGGATGAGAGAGTGGGCCATTAACAAACACTACATTGTCATGGATGTGTGTCTTCTTTTCCAAACATGGAGAGTGTATGCCAGATAGAGACATAATACATATTAGAGATAATTTCTCAAAATGGGAAATCTACAACTTGCACAAAGGATATAATGAAGGTGTTGAAGGAAATGGTAAATTTATTACATATGCATATTTTACAAGAATATGGAAGACACAATTCAAGAATGTGTATATTCCTAAGAAGTCAAGGATGTGGATTTGTAGTATATGTGCTACTCTTAAATCAAGAAGAGATAAATGTGAAGGGGAAGAAAGATGTATGCATTTACTAATTTTTTTTTTTTTAATTGGATAGTTATCAACTATGAAAACATATGATCAATATTTTCATTTTATGTCATGTGGAGATTTCAAAGTCAAAGAACTTCAAGAACATAATAATCAACAATCAAGTGAAAGGAAAAAGTTACACAAACATCAAAAGAAGTGTTATGATGCTCCAAAAATATGTTTAGGTATGATAATTGATGGCATGGACCAGAAGAAAACACTTCTACCACATTATCTTCGTACACCAAAACATTTACAGGAAGATAGTTTCATTCAGTTTCACTTGGTTGGCTGTATGGTTTTCAATGGAAAAATGTGTCCAAGGGTTTACTTCACAGCTTCAAATATTCATAATGATGAAAATATTAACATCATCATTCATCATGTGCTCACTCACAGGTATGGAAATATTCCTCAAGTTCTCCATCTACAGTTGGAAAACACTAGTCGTGAAAATAAAAATCAAATTGTGTTTGGATATCTAAGTATGCTTCTTGAACTAAGAATATTTCAAAAGGTGAAATTTGGTTTCATTCTTGTTGGACATGCTCATAATCATATTGATCAAGTTTTTAGTCATTTCTCAGTAACATTGAAGAGTAAAATTTTTGAAAGCCTACCATCATTGATTGAGTGTATTAATAAATCATACATTCTCGAGCCTGTTTTTTATATATTAGAAGAAACTGTTGACATGCGAAGATTTATTCAAGGATCACATCGTGAATAAAAATTTATTGAGAATCTTAATGACATTAGATTCCAACATCAATTTTATTTCAAAAACGTTGATTGGAAAACACTTATATGGGGAAAGTAGTATTCAACCACTGAAGAATGGGGGTCTTCATAAGGTTTAGCATTTTTGAATTTCATTCTAGATCATCCAATATTTTCATAAAATTTATTTTTTTACAATCAGTTGTTGAACTTCATAATGCACATAGGTGTAATAGAGATGTAGATTATTCTAAATGTTTGGAAGAAATAGAAAAGTCCATTAAATATACATATGATTACTTTGATGTTGTTGATTCTGTTTGTTGGGAGTCTTTTTTCAATAGTCAAAGTGACATAATTTCAAGCTCAACACATTAACATACATTTCTAAAGACTACATTTCATTGGCCACAAAATATTCCAAATGAATCCGAAGAAAGAAACATTTTTGAACAACAATAATCTCAAGGTTATATTGAGTTTACACAACTAGAGGAAAGAGAAATGTATATTGGTTCATGAAGGTCACGTGCACAACATGAATCCATGGAATAACTTTACAGGGGTTCAATACAATATATTAAGGAGGGTAGAATGATTGTAGTATTAGTGAATAAAGATCCACATGGTTATCCATTATGGATTGCAAAGGTTATAAATATTGAGAAAGAAAATGAAGATGTTATTGCAATTGAAGTGCATTGGTATGCAACATGTACACACCCATTCAATGGTATGTATAAGCCAAATATGGTGGTTGAGAAACATGTCAATAGAAAGAGAAAAATAAAGGGTCAAAATACAACTCGTCGTCGCACTGACCTCTTAAAATTAGAGGATGTTGACATACTTTTTATGACTTCAATTTGACAAAGAGAGGAACTCTTCACTCAAAGACAACAAATATTATCAACATGTTGTTGCCACAAGAAATAAATGCAAGATGGGAGTCTGTTGAACCTAGTCATAGATTTAAAAGGATTTTGACGTATGAAATGATGGTCACGCATGTAAACTCAGATGGTGCGTTCATCGACAATAGAGAAGAATATGGATCATCTACATCGTCATCCAGTCATTCATCTGAGGACAATGTAGACTCTGATGGTATTTCATAATACATGAGTCAATATGAATAATTGTATGAAACATTTTATATATTTTTTATCCATATGATGTTTGTATGGTAACTAGAAATGAACATTGAACTTACATATGATATTACATGAAGTTATCAATCATTTTTATGTTTTATGAATTATATGTTTTGATTATGGAGAATATAAAAAAAAATCTTAGATCATATGTTTTGAATATGTCATATAAAAATACTTCTAAGAAATAATTTATGTTTTATTCAATGTAACTTGTATTTACTTTTATTTATTTATTAAAAGAAAAAAAAATATTAAAAATTGATGTTGAATTTTTAATATATAGTGTGATATTTTCATGGCATTATGCATTATCTCGTGCTTTGAGTGATGAACTAAGATTTAAAAAGTAAGCATTTAATGGTTGATTTTATGATTTTGTTTACATTAATGATGATTTATTTTACCACTTTATAAAAATGTGTTTTTTTAATAACCCGATTTTAGAATGGGTGCTATCGGTAGCACTACTTTTCAATTTGATGGTTGATTTTGAGGTTTTGATTTTAATGGTACCAACTGCTAGAGATACAATTTCAAATTATCTATAATTTTAACGTTTTGAAAAAAAAAGCAGTTTATGTAACATCATTTTTTATTTATTTTGGTGTTGATTTTAAGGTTTTTATGAGCTACCATCCGAGTTTTGAAGGCCATGTTTGAAAAATGTTGTAATTTTGACCCCATTTAAAAAAATGGTTCTTTTGGTAGGACCAATGTTTTATTTGGGGGTTGATTTTCATGTTTTTTATGTAAGAATTGTTAATGTTTATGCCATTATTATAGTTCTTTGCATTTCATAAGATAAGAGCATAATAAGAACAAGATCACTGAGAAATACACATCCACAAGAGACACAACATTTATCCTGGGAAACCCTCTAGGGGAAGCAAACCCAGCAAAAACTTCCTTATCATAAATAGCTTATCAAATGTTCAAGAGATAACTCAACCAATACAGAAAATCCTCCTCCAAGAGATGTGCCACCCTTCTTCTCCTCTCGCCAACTTGAAATTGCAACTTGCCTCATAAGAGAATGAGCAAGTGAAGTGTGTCTTAGAAGTGAGGTTCTAGCCTCTTATTTATATCAATCTGGCATGTGTGAAGAGTCACCATCTAGTAGGGCCGACCTCTCACTCTGGGTGGGTAAACCCACCTTTTATTAATTCTGGCCCTTTCATTATAACTGTTGGGGCCGACTTCTTATTCTGCACATTGTAATTATCCGATGACCAATCCGCAAAAGGGGATTTGGTCCTTATACAATTACCGACATGATTAATCCTCGATGGGGATTAATCCAATAACAATAATAATAATAATGACATGATTAATCCACAATGGGGATTTAATCNAATTACCGACATGATTAATCCTCAATGGGGATTAATCCAATAAAAATAATAATAATAATGACATGATTAATCCACAATGGGGATTTAATCCAATAACAAAATAATAATAAGAATGCTCTTCGCAGTTACATTATTTCAACAAGAATATGGGTTTTTTGGGCCAAAGTTCTCATTTTGAGGTCACAATTCTCGTTAAATTGATAACTTTGTTAAAGTTTCAAATTAGATCTAGTGTTTAATTAAGAAGAAGTAAAAGACCCCATGATGTCCACATGTTCCAATTTCATTGAGATATATTTTCACACTCCACACTTGTACACATTTTCACACACACAAAGAATTTGGAAATCCACCTTTATTGAGTATGTTATTCTCCTTGTGTTGAAAAGTGATCTTAGAGAATCAGAAAAAATAAGGCGTTTTGAAAATATCCTTTACCATGCTCTTAAGAAAATGGATTGATTCATCATACCAATCCCAAAATGTTTAAAAGAAAACTCTAAAGAACCCATTAAAATAATCAATCGCGAGGTCACAAAAAAAAATCAATATCGGTTAGGATTTTTGGGGTAGGCAATAGAATAACAATTTATCATCACTTTTCATTTCAAACTTAGAAGTTTAATTTTAAGGGTACCTTAAAATACTTTATCTCAAGTGTGATCCACCAAGGAGAGGGATACTCATGAATGGGAAAAGGATTAGGTGTTCTTGTTCTTGCAAGTTTGCTTGAGCCACCTAGCTCTTGTCAAGATCTGACCCGTGATCGCTTTTTAAGGTTGAGAGTCCACTGATTTCACTTGAAAGATGTAAGAAATTTGTTAGAACTTATGATTTCTATAGAGTTCAATATTATTTGTTTCAATTTCACCTTAATTAAATAATTATTGGCTATTGGGAAATGTATCCAATTCCTTCAGGACATGCTTCCAATACCCCTCAGGATAATCGATTCATTCTTACCTTCACTAGTATTCTTCTAGTGGGTTCATGCCCCATTGTTGAATCTAGGGGAATTTCCAATTAAATTTTGACAGGAAGAATGCTTGGCCTTCTTTGACACATGTTTTTTTTTTCCACACCCTTTCATGGAAAGATCCCATCCTATACAAAAAAAATTACTTTTAAATTGTTCCATTTATGTTGGCATGTCCAATTATACACAATATAGTTCATTTTAGTTATTTTCTTTGATCGTTCCATTTTATTTAAAAGCAAAAGTTCAACACTTTCCACTTGAAATTCATGTACTCACTACAAGTGTAGAATCATAGGGAACCCTTTCTCACCCTGGAATTATAGATGTTAGAAAGGCCTCCCACCAAAGTTGGGAGGTATCCTTGGTATTACTACTTTAGCGGTTCAAACTTCCCATCCACATTCACCTTTATATGAAGTGATTCTTGTCTCAACCTTGCTCGGATCAAGTTTTTTAAGTGAACTTCTTAGAAAAAACCCATCTGGTGGACCTTACTCATTAGGAATTGTCCCCCAAACCATAGGAATTATGGTAGGTATTGGATAATCAAACTAACTAACCACCAATGCACCCAATTTTTCATATGTGGTGTCATTAAATCTTTGACATTTGATAAAAATTACTAGTAACCCCATATTTCATGTCACAGCTTGGCCCCCAATGCCAACCAAACTTCTTTTAGACATTCGAAAGTGTGAAGGGAGGTCAGATGAAGATCCAACCAACCATACTATGGCTTAACATGATTGGTTCTCATACATTAACATCACAAATGATTCACTTTGGCCATGCATGTTCCATCAAACCTTAACCAAACCATTGGCCAAATGATATATCAATGAAAAATATGGGTCAGATGCCACTTTTGCATCCTTAGCAAATGCATTCCTCATGTTTTTTCAATTACCAACTCATCATGATATAGGCCTATAATTCCTCACATATTCTTGACATAACACTTTTATGCACATCGTGGAACATGTATACAAGTGGTGTCGATGAAACATAATATGAAAAATCAAATTCATACTAAAACTCCTTATGGACTGGTGCTTGAAATCTCTCTTGACATTCATTCCCAAAGATGTGGCCACCAATATTCCCTAGATAGAGGATGAATCTATCCTCAAAGAACACCACTTTGACATGATATATTCTCATTTGAGGTACCTATACATAGTCCTTCTAGATTCCTCTCGTCCTCAACCATTTGAACCACCCAAAACCAGGACATCCCACTCTACAAATGGAATGATTAAGTCAATCTCCCATTTTAACCCACCTAGATGTACCAGTTAGTATGGAAACCATAATGGAGGCACCCCCTTATATCCACTTGATTTTGGAAATACGCATCTGACAACATGCCCCTAAACCCCCCTTCCCAAGTGCTAGGAGCGAACGACCCTATAAGTTCTATGACGTCTATGTCCCCTCAAAGTATGAATGTCACCCTCTATATGCATGGGCTTGATTGCAATATTCAAAACTCTAGTAAGGGGGTATCCACATAATACCTCTATTATGGGAACCCATCATTAAGTAACCCATATTACCCTATTTCTGATCCCCACAAGCCAGTGTTGTACCCACATGGATTGAACAACACATTGGCATTAACTTCATCCAACCTTCACCAACTCAACATATTCAATATTTTGAACAACTAAACGTTGTCAATCCATATACTCAACAAAATATTGGGAATAAGAAAGGAAAGAATAAGCATAAGGGAACCAGATATAGAAGGGAAACCCCCAGAACCAAAACACCAACATTTGGGGCAATGTGAATGATAAAAACTAGAACCAAAACACTAGTAACAAAAACCAACTAAAACAAGGTAAGAACAACAATATTCACCCCAACTTCTCTTGTTACTTATGAAGTGATTATGTCCACTATAATCATCATTTCCCCCAAATTGTGGATATCAAGTGGATGAATGAATATGTGTCAAAATAAGGTCCCCTTTCCCCTCAAGGTGTTGCACCTCTCTAGTAGATTTATCCTCAACCCATGCAACTAGCAATATTACACAACACCTTCCCTAAACAAGGAGTTTTGATCCCTCATTCGAGTGGTGAAACTAGTCCTAGAGTACCAAAAGTACCTCTAAGGTGTATTTCCAACAACCCTCATGCGAGGGCCTCTCATATATATAACATTGTAGATGACTTGGATCAATTTCATGCATCCATGTCCACACTAGAGATTCTACAAACAAATCCTTCTGAAAGAAAACATCTACTATTTTCAATGGGAGCAGTCGACCCTTTCGAATTTTGCCTCTTCTTATTTTATTTAGATAAAAAAAAAAAAAGGATCCCCTCCTTGGTCACATTCTAAATCTTATTTATAGTCAAGAAAACCAGTATCTGTTGATTTTTTATAGATGAGGGAGAATATACTTCCATTATGTCAAAGAACATCCTGCAAAATTTATGCTCCCCTAAGCTGACCCCTTTCGCTATCACTCTTCAGGAATATGATGGCCACCCATCTCAACTCAAGGGAATTTTCCAAAAAATTCCTATAAAGCTACTGGAAAAAATGGTCTCGATATATATCAAGGTCATAGATGCCCCCTTAGACTACAACATCCTTCTAGGATGTAGTTACATGTACATGATGAAGGTCATTTCTTCATTAGTGTTTTTCACTATGGTTTTCCATAACAATATAAAGGTAATCAAAATATCCTAATTAACACACTACCAACAAAATCCAACAAAAAAAATGGATAAAATCCTCCCCCTCATTGGGGCACATTACCAGTTTCCATCCTTTGTGGAAATTGGTTCAAGGATCTTCAAGGATTCCTTTCTCCTTGGCACTTATCAACATGAGCCACCTTTAGATTCACCCCCAAATTCTACTCAAGTGTGAACCATCAAATATTTCATAATTAAACCATTTTTCCCTGAATGTTTCCCCAATACACCATCCATGAAGGACCAACCATATTTCTCACAGGCCTTTCCCCACCCGATCACCTAGTTTCCATTTTTGTATCCACCATAGTTAATTATGACTTATCAGGTTCTAGACACACTCGCACTTCCCAACATGGTGTTGGAAATACTTGTGTGGCATCTTGACCCGCCATCTATGGTACCAGTACCCACACCCTCACCCCAAATATTTGTACAAGTAGTGCAAACCTGTTGGATTACTGAGAGGGAGGGTGAATCGGTAATAGAGAAATGTAATAATTTTTAACCATATAATCCAAGTGTTATATCAATGTAGCATTATCATCCAATAAATATAGAGTAAATAATAAATGAACAAATTAACAGTCATACACATACAAAGTACACCAGTGTTCTACGTGGAAACCCAAAGCGGGAGAAAACCACATAATGCTTTTTCTTATATGTCTTAAAGAATCGCATTCATTGGAAGCACCAACTTCCTTTGTTTTCCAGCTACAATTGGAAGGAGGATCCAACCCCCTTGTTTCTCAGGCTACAACTTGAAGGAAGCTCCAACTCCCCTATTCTCTGGCTATAACCAGAATGAGGCTACAACTTCCTATGTTCTCTGGATACAACCGGAAGGTCCTTGCCCCGTCCAGCCGCCCTGAAGTAGAATTAGAATGATGGAACCACTATCACACTATCACTGTGAGATATACCATTGTAAACTTGTACCATTAAACCTAAACCATGCATCAACCATGCATCAAACTCTACCTCAACCTGTAATCAACCTATACCATAAACAAGTGCATCAACCATGCACCAACCTGTACCAAAAAACCTGTAATCAACCTGTACCATAAACAAGTGAATACAACCATGTACTAAGTATCTACCAATCATGTTTCAACTACTCATCAACTATGAATCATCAATATGTACCAACATCATCAACTATACACCTCATGTATGTTGTAATGAACCTCCTCGTTACGACGACGCTCCTCATATAACACGTGCAATTTTTTTATTTTATTTTTTGTTAAGGTGTGTGCACGCATGTACAAGGGAAATAAACACATTTGACTCTGTGTTTCCCCCCGACGATGAATAAGACACAACCAAGACGAACATAACAAGATGACATAAGACACACAACAAGTAATTGCATGCATTAACGACGATCAATCGACAATAAGTAAGACTGACCACCCATCCATCCTACCCTACAATGGTTAGGACCTCCAAGACACATAAGCAACGCTCAAGACCAGGTTCCCATCGATTTTAACCATTTAAGGTCTCAGGGCTGGTGGTTGTTTTGAGGAACATGGAGGTGTCTACATCCCGCCAACATAATCCAGACTAAAACTAAATATGCCAAATCAAAAAACATCAAGATGATCATTGTGCGACAAGGCTCTAGGTATCAACACACATCACAAGAATTCCATAGTGCAAGAGAGTTTGGTTACTAAATCCAACAGGACCGACATAAGGACATCCGCAAGGAAACCAATCTTATTTTAAGTCCAGAAGAAAGGGTAGTCATCCGCTTTACTTTAAGGTGTCATTCATACCAACATTAAATAGAATCTATTAAGTTGGTCAGAACTTCGCTAAGGTTAGAATCATAAGTAACATGAATGGTAGGCTAACTAGTATGACTAAGATTATAATAAGCCATTAGCAAAGGTCACTAAACACCACCAGTTCTATCAAGGAGAATAAGCACCCCAACTTTTAACCCAACTTGTCTTCCAACTAGCATTTTATGATAGTGCGCCAATACTAACTCATTATTACTTGCAATATTGCATTGAAGGTAATACGTATAATCAGATTATAAGTCATTGGAAATATTCATAGCAGTTAAAGTAACGAGCAACCATAATATGACATAATACCATTTTACATCACAATCTAATCTAACCCATTATCCATAAATATTTCAAGTCAATATCTATCATTAATTAAAACTCAACATTACCTAGGACTCACTTGGCAAGAGTACCGATCAATCACTTTGACTAGTTCCGTCAGTCGACAGGTTACCAACCCAATCTGATAAATAAGTACACTTAAATTTAAATGAAAAATTCCCCCTTTTCTAAATCATAATAAATATTGTACTTCGTTCAAGGACCTTACCTTTTATGTGTGGTCAACATTGATAAAATTAAATGTCCTTACATTAATTAAATGTATCATTTATTTTTGCACTACTTTAACATTGCCAATAAATAACAACTACATTACCTTTTATAACACTAACATTTTATTCCATATTATATTACGAACACTACTTATGCATATTTCAGAAACATTAATTACCATGACGTTATCCTTCCAGTAACCAAATAAATTACAGTCACAAGCATTTACTCCTTAATGTACCGATTTATGTTATTATAATAAGGAAATTTCATTAACATTTTGACTAAAATATCAATATCCTCGCTTACCTTTTGGGGTTACTGTAACATTACACTAGACTAACAGTAACATTATCCTTTTTAAATCACTAACAATACTTTCTACTTTATAGTGCAAGAACAATCCTTTACAGTGGCTTATTACTTACATCTTACGATAAATAAATATTAGAGTAACACTATCCTTACCAGTCCTAAAAATACTCGTGTTAACCTTACCAATCACAACTTCCGTTTATATATAATGCCATCTCATTCAATGATAAATATAATAAAATCTCTAGCTGTACATTTGTCGAATATCAAGAAAAAATAGAACTAGCGGTCCAACCATATGCCCAGCAGAGCGTATAATCTAGAAGGGAGACATTTGGCGGCTAGTAGTGCAGGCCATAATTCAATAATCAATTAGGCAACTGTCGGGAGGACAATTGCCAAACTAGGAGTTCGCTCAGCAACTCTTTTGACCGCGTCTTAAAATCCCCTTCATAGTCGTAAGTCACGCCTTTGCAGAGGTGAATGTACAAGAGTCTTAATCAGGAAGTTGCAGGGCGAAAGGTTGAGTCACAACAGTCAAGGAAAGATTCCAGAACAGTAATAAATCAAATTTTACACAGTCCCTAATTTAATCAAATTTGACCATGAAAACTTAAGCTTCCACCATAGAGAATGATGCAAGTTTCATGGTTATCAAGTGTATCTCAATGTTAAAACCATGAAGTCAACCTAAATTAAACTCAGACACAGTATTGAGGCATTGTTCCAATTCTATATTGATCGTTGCAATAATTATCACAGGTCACTTATCACCACAATGAACTATTGGTGAGGGTTTCAAAAATTGATCGAAGGGCTTCAACTAAAATGTCAAGGGTTAACGGTGGTTGTTGCCCACACTGATTTTATCTTAAAGTTCATTGTCAACAAATGCAAATTCTCAGGTAAGAAAAGGGTTAAATTGGCAGCCAAGGGCGGGTAAATAAATTGTCTGAGGATTCAATTGCAGCCACGAAAAGTAAAATAACACACCGTTGTCTTCAATGGGTAACTTTCTATAGATAAAATTAAATCACAGTCATATTAGGTTAATGATACACTGTCCTCAAGCGGGAAAAGCTGAGATATTTTTCTTATTTTATTTTTTCAATCAAGAGTTGGGTATGGTCATGAAGATCACAGAGAGTAACTTATCCTCCAAAGGTGCAGAGGTGAAATAAAAATGCAAATAAATTAAGATGATCATGGCGAAAATAACAAACTGCAAACGAATCAATCGCAGGAGTCACAGTCACCAATTGCCCAAAAACGAAAATGCCAGAAAGGGGTTTTCTCGAGTAATCAAATTGCAAAGGAGTGTGCCAGAAACAGTTTTCCAGTGTGGTTGTACACAGTGAGCTAAGTCATATAGGGGATAGAAACGAAATGTTAAATACCAGGCTAGAGGTTACTCAATTTACACAGTAAAAATTACAACAATATTTAAAAACACAACAATCCACCGGAGTAAGCAAATAAGGAACAACCATTCAACCCAACGATAACCAACATCTATTTAAATTAAACACTCATCAATCTAGATTACCATTACACAAGCAGACCTAATCATAACCTAAGGCATTCTACTCTACAATTCAAAGAGCATATCGTTGCTTTAACTGCCGCCTCGAATGATGACCGTGCGCTCCGTGTCGCTCCTGCTCCGTTCTGCTCCTGCCCACTGACCGTCGAGACTACACCGGTACCTCCCAACCAATCGCTAGGGTTACTCTGCTCCACCCTTATCCCCCCAAGCTGCAAAGGGGCCACACGCTATCCAGATGGTATGTCTAGCTCCCAACTCACCTTGCAAGGCCGAGCTACCACTCCTATCCAAGATGGGAAAATCCAACTCCCGACAAGTAATCAGTCAAGTCACAATTACGGCAGCGTAACATTACGCTAACAACTGATCCCTCTCTTCCTTATATTCCCTTTCTTTTATAGATTTTTTAGCACATCCAACTTTCCCTAAATCACATTTAAATTAAATTTGAATAAAATATTCTAGATATTCTCCTTCGCACAAGTGTCGTCCATCCCCCTCTTTCCTACAATAATTATTTTCTTTAAATTTTTTAATTGTCTCATTTCCCTCACCCACCTAGAGTTGCTCCTAAATTTACTCCTAGGTGTTCCTAGATCCCCTTACATGTTTTAAATACTTTCCTTAAAAATGATGTTGCTAATTTAGCTCAAATTAGAAGGTTCTTTATTGCCAATTCCTTACTATGTTGACCTTGCTTTTTACCCTATGTCCACATGCTTTTATTATGCTTCCTCCATTCCTTATTTTCCCAAATTTTTTCCCCTTCTTTCCCCTTTTATTGGAGCCAAAATGCGGTTCGCTTAATCATTTTACCCTTTTTTTTTAATTTAGCATCTTTTTATACTTCCACATGTTAAGAATTAAGCTCTTCTTTACCTTTTTTTTTTAAATCCAGCGATTTTTATTAAATTATTACTTTCTTCATTTTACTGAATTATTTTATGAGAGACTAAAATTATTATGAGTGGTTTTTTGAATAAAAATTCATTTTTATTTTCATGGGGTCTTTTGTTAAGGTTAAACAAATTTTTACCCTAGAAGTTTTAGACTTGGGACTTAGATTCTAAGGCTGAATGACAATTATTGAGGGAAGTCATTTTAAGAATTTCTTAATGTGTTAAATGTCTTAGGGGCCATCTAGGTTGTTCCTTCATCAACATCAATGCGGTGTGTGCCCGCTTTGGGGACGCACCACATGCTTCAAGGGTGCCATTCGCCTCATTTTGTTTCTTTTGCCGCGGCGTGCCGCCGGAATGCACCACGTGCTCCAAAGGTACTTATAAGCCAACGGCGATTGGTAGACATCAATAAACCATGGAGTCAACACTCCACCAAGTGAACTTGTGGGGGACTAAAGTTTTCTAAGGAATAAGTCTCCCGCCTTATTGCTCCCCTTAGAATCATCATGGCCGGCTGTCGCGATGCGCTCTCGCGACATCGTGGTTCCTCTCAAACTAGATAATTGTTAACCTACGGTTTGATCCCACGGCGGGAGTGCTAGTAGAGGCATTAAGCGGGTTGTTGTCCGCTCCTCTCCCTCAACCTCTATGGAAATCGTGTGTAGCCTTTTACTCCATATGTGAGTCTGACCGACAAGCTATCGTCAGCCTGAATCATCAACAATCATCGGAACATTTCCACATCCACATCATCAAATCAATGAAATATCCACGTAAATAAATCAACCCAAATAACCACAGTCCCCGATTCAATCTGGAGTCTAAGGGGTTACATCGATGCCTCTGCATCCTCGAGGTCAAAACCCTACACACTCAATAATCCAACGGAGTCAATAGCACATGTCTATGTCAAAGCGATTAAAACATCATGTCATCTATTATAGCAGATCGCATCAAGGATAAATGTTTTCTTATCATAAAATTTCAGATCACTTCTGAGCAAGTGTCCTCAAATCAGATTTCTCGATTACGCGAGGCGGATGTTACATATGTTAACGATGCATCGCTTCTTGTCTCAACCATGTACCCAAACATGTACCTCAACAAAACTCCCTCATCAATATAATCATCCAAATCTGATTTGTAGTTTTGGATGATGAAATTGACCTGGTTTTTATGATCACATACCTACAAACCCTTAACTTTACAGCAAAAAGAGACTATCATTTTGATCAAACTTTTTCTTTAGTCTCCATGTCTAGTTTTGTATTAGTCAACAACCCTAACTTGAAATAATCCCTTAACTATGTACACGTAATGAATAAATATATGGCCGATACACAATTTTCTTCGGTGTGTTTTATGCAATTCCACTCTAAATTTGTCACTACTTGGAACCTCTCATAAAGGGATTATATAAAAAATGGCATACCTTGTTGAATTTTGGCTTATTCTACAAGAGATTTGACCTCGTGAGAGTGCCTCTCAAAGAGATATTTGTTGAATCGATCTGAAAATGATACAAAGAATACTATAGGCTGGCAATATAATAACACATTTTTTCTTACCTGTTTGGATATGTTATGAAGAAGTTATGATGGTTTTACCTAAAACACATGTTTTAGACTAGTTCGAGGACTAGCCACAAACCCTATTTTCTATTTTCCATGGAGTGTAACTTCAAAATACAACGACCCTGAATGAATTTTTTACCGCGGATACTTGGATATGTTTACTCCATGGAATATCAATATCAGTGCAGATCATTTCTATAAAAAAATTATTAGCGAAATGGTGAGATGACTTGTAAGTAACATACCTTGAAGCATCATCAAAAGAATTTATCCTCCCTTGGAAATCGAGACCTCTTCTTCGCCTTCCCTCTAAAATTTGGCTTAGATATCCTTTTGTTTACCTTATTCACCTATATATTCAATATTCTCAGAAGTGTGATGTAAAATGAGAGATCCTTGCCTCTTATTTATGCTCTCCATCTTCTAGGTAACTTAACATTTCTATGTCACTTAAACTATTTCTAGGTCAATTAACCCATTTCTAGGTCCTTAACCTATTTTCTCATTTTAGGGTTAACCACTTTCCATGATTAGAAATTTCTCCATTGCTTTATCATTTAAATATTCCTCCTTGACTTTGTCACCTCCTTTATCATTTAAATAATCTTCTTTGATTTTGTCACTTTACTTTATTATTTAAATAATCCTTCTTGACTTTGTCACTTTACTTTATCATTTTAAATAATAATTTCTTATTTGCAATATCTTTGACTTGTTTGACCTTTTGGGGCTTCAAGCCAACATATGAGGTCCTCCAACTTCGTAAAGCCATAACTCTTAACAGGTGAGAGGAGTTATGTGGCGTTCTATATCACCAGAAATGGAATGACATGTAATATCCATATAGAATAATATTACGTTCAAGGATATTAAAATTCCTTACCATTATACATGAAACAACCTTGGAACATTACCCAAACCTTTGTTCTAGTCAGATTAAGCTACCAGAATTTCTTCAGGGTTGACATCAATTACAATAACCTTGATCAACAATATTCCTTTTGGAATTGGTGTAACACTCTTATGTAATATTGAGAATTATGTGATGCAATACTAAAAGTCCGTATCACTCATGCTCCCCCACGAACCATGCCTCTATCCTCCGCATCTTTGTGACCATTTCTCCCCTAGGAACCATGCCTATGTGCTCCCTGCATATGATGAATCTCTCTGCCTTTGTCATCAGCGGAAATGGCATATTTCCATCACAGGGTTTCTCCCATTTGAATTTTTCCTCTTTATGGTGTTTCCTCGTGTGAAGTCTAAGACGTATAAGATAATAATTCAAAATGTTCATTTTGGGTAGAAATAACCTTTCTGGAGTCTGGCAGAGCATGAAGGATTCCGTGGAAGTGTGGTTTTGTAAAGATGTCCCTCCACTTGTTCTTTTTATTGCCCCACATACTCAACTATGATGTTTTTTCCACAGCTTTGTTCAAGTGAAAGTGATACTTGATTGGAATGTGATTTGTCTTGGATTACATCACCCAGGTTCTTTGAGATCATGATGGCACTTGTATTATCACAATGGGTGGAATAGACTCATCATACCTCGACTTATATGTTGTAAAAGTTTGAACCATCCAAAGAACACGTAGCGCAACCTTGATGTTTAGGTGCTGCCTCAAGCTGTAGATAGAGATCTTGGTGACATTTATGATAATGGCTCCTCAAGTGATTACTCAGTTTGCTGTCGATCATCGTACGGCCTATTACCCAATCTGCATCTATGTAGGCAATGAGATATATCCTTTTTCTTTTGGATGAAACAATCCAAACTCTTTTTGTTCCTTTGAGCCATCAAAAATCCTATATGCTTGATAATACATGTGATTCCTTTGGTGTTTCTTGAGTCATGTGGACCCGCCTTTCCAACTACACGCATTACATGCAGTGCGGATGTTGCCACATATAATAGGCTACCAATGCGTGACATGTATTGCCTTTGACCTATAGACTTTGAATCATCATCTTTGCTCAACTTGCAATTGGTTTGCATGGGAGTGATAATTGGTTTACAATCTTCCATTTTGAACCTATTTAACATTTATCTAATATGCCATGGTTAGAAATAAAAAATTCCTTGGTTTCTTTGATGTGTCTAAAGTCCAAAGTAGGATGGTTCTCAAGTAATGGCATTTTCAAATTCATTTGCGTAATGCTTTTACCAAATTTATGGCTTTAACTGTCATCATCACTACCAAAAATAGTATCATCAACATAAAGTTGGTTAATAAAATAATATATTGACTTACCTTGATGTAGAGGGTTGTTTCGCACTTCCTTTTTTGAACCACACTTTGTTGTAGCAGATATTTATCAGGGTCCTAGAGTACCATGCTCTAGGGCATGTTTAAGACCATCTGAGAGACCTTTTTTTATTTTACACACATAATATGCGTTCTCGACAACTGAAATCCTTTTGGTTGTTCAATGTGAACTTCTTCTTCAAGTTTCCACATTCATATATAAGATGATTTTACGTCCATCGATACACTTTAATATTTTTTGGAGCATGCACAAGCTCAAAAGTAATCAGTTACTTTTATTAAACGAAGCGGGGAAAATGTTTCTTCAAAATTCGATTCCTTCAATCTTTGCATATCCAGCACACGTACCAAATCTATATTTGTTCCTTGCTTGGCATATCCCGTATTCATTCAATTTTATTCTGTAAAACCCACTTTTATTAATAGATCCACATTCTTATCCAACGTTGTGGAACCAATTTTAAGTGTCAGTTTTCTTTATTTGATCTAATTCTTCATCCATCACCTTATTCCAAAATTCATCATTCTTGGCCTCTTCAAAACAAGTTGATTCAAAGTTAGTAGATAATGGTACTAGGGCATTTTTGGTGAAGCCTTGTTATTATTCTAGTCTCAACTCCATCTTTTTTTCCGATAATCTCATCGGGGATGATTCTTCTATACTCGTTTCTAGGTGTATTTGGGTCAATTTTTGAACTTGCTTTTCTTCTTCTATCGGATCCTCTTAGTCTTCCCTTCTTTTCATCTTTTGTTTCTTCTTTGCTAGAAGTTGTTCCATTGATTCATTTTCTTCTTCCCTTTAATTCTTGTCTACCTTTTTCATTAATTGTTAAGTTGATGATTTCCAAAACTTTGTTTAGTCTCAAGTTATGACACTTGTATTATTTCTTGTACTTGAGTAATAGATAATTACTCCTTTATCCACAAGAGTCGGCTTTCCCATTTTTCATCTTCTCTTTTGATGTGGCATTTGCTTCCAAAAACTCTGAGAGATACTTCACATTTGTTGGTATTCCTTTTCCATGGCTAAGTAGGGATTTTTTGTCGATCTTGTTTCTAAGAATTATATGTTTTGAATGTGAATTGTTGCATTCACTCTCTGTATTCAAATATCATCCAATTTAGATCCATGCTGTTATTCGATCCATTTACTATATTTACGTACCAGTGGCTGCTTTCAACAACTCCATTCCGTTGGGGTGTCCTAGTAATAGAGAATTTCCGCATTCAATGGTACATTTAGGTAATTCATAGATTTCCTTTAGAGTGAACTCTCCTCCATTGTCGGATGTCAAGCATTTATTTTGAATCCATTTCATTTTAACCATTTCCTTGTATGTGAAGTTTTCAAAGATTCTAACTTATTCTTGAGAAGAAAATGTAGTCATTCTTGTCTAATCATCAACTAATAACATGAATTATTTCTCACCTTTTAAACCCTTTGTTGTAGTTTTCCAACTAGATGGGGTATGCACAATTTCTAGTGGTCTTGTCTTGGAATATTTAGCGTTGACTGATAGCGCAGTAACGTTTGGTTTTGTGACCTGGGGCATTTCTCATTTGCTTCTCTTTGTTGACTTTGATAGGGTTATCAAAATGTATAGCGATATTCTTCTATTCCATAGCCAGCTTTCATCTTCCTTTCCTAGACAAGCACTTTTCATTTCCAATTTCAATTAACATATGTTTCTTTGAAGTTCTTGCGGTTGTAGCAATCAATTTTCCTAAACCTTCTTTTCTTATCTCACACTTTTGTGAATCAATTGTAACTTTATGACCAGCCAATTCACACATTTGACTCACACTTAGAGATTATGTTTCATATCTTCTACTAGTGGAATTTTATTTTATTCCTTTTATTCTTGTTCCCAATTAGAATTGAATGCCTTTTCAATGATTTTAGCTGAATCATCATTTGAGAGGAGACTAATCCATCTCTTCCTTTCTTAATGCAAGAAACCTATCTCTATCATATTTCATTTTTTTTGAACAACCACTATCAACATACCAATCATGTTTCTTCTAATTATCTTGTAGAGAAATGAGTGTGCAATCTTCATTGTTGTATTGATTATGTTTTCTTATCCATTTTCTCTTCTAAGGTTCTTGTATCATGATTTTTGTTGTTACATTTGTGGTTCTCTAGGAGGGATTATCATTACGAAATCTTTGGCCATGTGTCCAAAGTTGTTTACTTTTAAGTACTCAAATAATTAAACTGTTGTAACTTCTTCTTTATGTTTCACTAGGCCTTCTTGGATAACCCTTTTGTGTATGACTTTCAAAGTTGTTTATATTCTTGTTTTTAGCTCCTACAATTCATATCTTTATGTCCCAAATTATTACATGCATGTAACATAAACCAAAAGATAGTTTGATACACGAGATTTGAAGATCTTATGAAGGCGGATTGCTATTATGAATCCTTTTTCTTCCTAAGACCTATCTATTTCTATTGGTCGTTGATTCTGGAATCTTAATCTTCTCGGTGGAGGAGTTTCCTCGTATGTATAATTTTCTCTGTAGACCTTCTTATCCTTTGATTTTTGCATACCTTTTTGGATATTTTTTTTGTTACATTTGTTTTGGAGCTTAGTCCATTTTTGTCTGATTGTATCAAGTCTAGACTTGTCATCATTAGGCCTTTTATTGGCGATAATTTCATTTTCAAAACTTTTGAATTGTTCTACATATTTTCTTTTGAGATCCTTTCCTAATGTGACAATCTACCTTCCAAATTTCCAATGATCTGTCTCTTTCTTCCTAGTTGCTCTTTGAGTGCTACTTCAATTCTTTATCTTCTTCAATTTGAACCTTTAATTTGCATGATTTATTCTAATTCCTAGGTGTCTTCTTTCTTGTAGCTTCTCACTTGGCAACTTCTTGTTTTTCCCTCTTTTCTCTTGATAGCTTCTATGGCACTCATCAATTCCTCTTGGTAGTCAAATTCTACCTCTTCAATGAGGAATTTCTTCTTTGGCTTCTTAGGTATTCTACTTGAGTCTTATTCATGAGGAGTCTTCTACTTCATGAATATAAAACTTTATGTCTCGCATCCTTGAGTCATCTTCATCTAATGATGAGATGTCTTCTTTAGTTACGCCAATATTTTCTTGAAAATTTTCTTTGTGGTTCTTTTTCCTTTATATGTTTATTTTTTTTTTTTTTTTTTTTTTTTTTTTTTTTTTTTTTTTTTTTTTTTTCTTTTTCTTTGAAATGACCAATACCATCACAATTAAAACAAATTAAAACACCTCTATACCTATCGTCCCAGTTCCCTTGTTAGGTATTATGAAAGTTGGCCACTTCTTCATCATCTTAGAATATCACTATTCTTTATGTTATTTTTTGTTTCTTTCCCTTTTCTTTGATATTTTGGATGCTTTGAAGAGGCCCTTCTTTTATATATGGATTTTCCTATTAGGTTCTCATTTTATATGTTGTGAAGATTCCATCTAGTTCATCCATGTTTATTGAGTTTAGATGCGATCTTTCTTCTAGTGTTGATATCTTAGGATCAAATCTCATGGGAAATATCTTAGTACCTTTTGAACAATTACCAATTATTTGATTTCTTCTCCCAATTCTTTGATTTCTTCTCCCAATTATGATTCCCATTCATTGTTTCATTGAATTGTAAGAAGTAAGTTTAATATTCTCATCTTCCTTCATCTTTGGTTGTTCAAACTGACCTCCAGTAAGTTTGAAGCTTTATTTCTTTGACTTTTGATTATTCTTCATAAATAATATTTTGAAGTTTGTCCCAAATCTCTTTAATTGATTTACAGTGTGCAACTTTGGTAAATATCATTTCACCAAGACCATTGAGTGCATTTGTGTCTTTAGAATTACTCTCACTGAGTTTTACTTCTTTATCATTTGTTAATGGTGGGCTGTTGAATACTGTGTATCCATCTACAATTGATTGTCAAATTTCAAATCCATATGCTGTATATATGTCTTCATCTTATGCTCCAAAAACAATGTTTGTCCATCAAACTATGGTATTCCATTTTATGCAAGTTGTTTCTCTCCATGATCTACCTTTTAGTGGTTAAAATGATTTTTGAAGGACCCTTCTCTGATACCAATTGTTGGATGGGGGGTGAATCGATGATAGAGAAATGTGTGCTTTTAACATATAATC
Source organism: Picea sitchensis (assembly GCA_010110895.2). Taxonomy (NCBI): domain Eukaryota; kingdom Viridiplantae; phylum Streptophyta; class Pinopsida; order Pinales; family Pinaceae; genus Picea; species Picea sitchensis. The sequence goes on along the minus strand of SNQJ01S0009385.1, from coordinate 157,833 downwards.
CAATTGTTATATCAGTGTAGAATTACCATATAATAGCTGTGAGTAAAATGAAATGAACAGATGGCTGTGTTACACATAGACATTACACCCAGGTGTTTTACATTGGAACCCAAATGGAGAAAACCACAAAATTATTTTTCTTATATGTCTTGAAGAATTACATTCATTGGAAGCACCAAATTCCTTTATTTTCCATTCCACAATGGAGGAGGCTCCAACCCACTTGTTTCTTAGGCTACAACACGAAGGAGCTCCAACTCCCATATTCCATGGCTACAACCAGAAGAAGGCTAAAACCCCTTATGTTCTTTGGATACAACCGGAGGTGGCTACAACCACACGGCCTTAAGTGTGTTTTATGGAATTCCTCCATGTTTTACTACTTGTAACCTCTCAGAAAAGAGTTATAGAAAAAATGTCATTACTTAATTCGGCTTATTCTAGTGGCGACCTTGTAGAGTGTGCCCCGCACAGAATATTTGGAATATTTGTTGAATCGATATTAAGAGAAATATTACAAAGATTTTAATATAACCAACACATTGGTATTACTAAACTTGGATCACATTGCTTGAATAATTTATGGCGTTTTTACTCCCGAAACACCTATTTTAGACTAGTTTGGGGACCCCAGCACCAAACCCTATTTTCCATGGAGTGTAAAATCCAAAATACAATGACATACAAGATGAATGTTTCTTGAGGATACTTGGATAGGTTTCCTCAATGGCCCATCAATATCCTTGATTAGAATCATTCTATAAAAAAAGTTATTCACCCAATGGTGAGAGGACCTATAAATAACATACCTTAGAAGCATCATCAAAAATTTATCCTCCCTTGAAATACAACCCTCTTTTCTTCACCTTCCTCTGAAATCTGGCTTAGATATCATTTGGTTACCTTAGTCACCTATATATATTCAATATGCTCAAGTGTGATGTAAAATGGGAGAATACTTGTCTCTCATTTATACTCTCCATCTTCTATGCCACTTAACCCATTTTTTGGGTCACTTAACCTATTTTCTAGGCCATAACCCATTTATAGGTCACTTAACCTATTTTCTCCTCATTTTAGGGTTAATCACTTTCCATAATTATAAATTTCTCCATTACTTTATCATTTAAATATTCCTCCTTGACTTTGTCACCTCACTTTATCATTTAAATAATCTTCTTTGATTTTGTCACTTCACTTTATTATTTAAATAATACTTCTTGACTTTGTCCCTTGACTTTATCATTTTAAATAATAATTTCTTATTTACCAATCTCTTTGACTTCTTTGACCTTTTGGGGCTTCAAGCCAACATATGGGGTCCTCTAACTTCATAAGACCATAACTCTCTAAACCATTGAGGAGTTGTGTGATGTTCCACAGACCACCCAGTGACATGGCATGTATTATCCATATAGAGCAGTGTACCTTCAAACATATTAAAAATCATACCATTATACATGAAAAAACTTTGGGTCCATTATCCAAACCTTTGAGCTACCAGAATTTATTCAAGGCTTGACGAACAATGACAACCAACCTTAATCGATAAAACCCATGTCAGCCAATGTCGACACAACCTAGTCCGCAGTACAATAGCTGGAAAGAAGGTATGGGGGAATTTATAGACCATATCTTTTGTCCCTCCTCCCTATGCACTGTATGATGCTCCAAGTCATCCTACAAACCTATGCCTCATGTTTCCATATTTATTATGGACCCAGGAAGGGAAAGTGTTGTTTTTCATTGATGGAAATCTGTCTGAGCTGATGACGAGCAGGAGAAATGGAAATACGAGAACATAGTGATGATGGCATGCGATGCTCAGTGTAAGCCAGGAGGAGGAGAAACAATGATCATTGGATCACCCATCCCACGTATTACCATTGGCCCATGGGATATGAATTAGTCGGGAGGGCTTGAGGGCAGAGGAAGACAAATCTGATTGGCCAAATCGGTAGCAAAGACCGACCATCGTCAAATCCAGAAGAAGGACCACGCGATCTTTAATTACAATATGAAGTGGGCTTACAAATTCCTAAAAGCAGGAAGACCATTGATCCAAGACTAGATGTGGCAAGAGGTCAACTTTTCGCTGATTGTAAAGTCAAAGGAAGGTTATCTAACCCCTCAAACTTGTGATATGAATAGAGACAAACAATGCGACCATTGGATGTAGACTACTGCATTGGCGAGGAGGTCAACTTCCATGACTAGAATTCAAAGGAAGGAGGAGATCTATCCTTTGAAATCGCAAAACATGAAACCATGGTTCAATATGAGTTATTGATCAAGGGAGAGCATGGAACATTGATTTGGCTCCATTTTGGAGTTTCAGAAACCGAGAGTTGGAGGATTCAAGGAGACTCATGGAAAAATAGTGAAGCACCTTTTTGGCGCAGCCTATGGTCACAATCGATGGTGATGCGAGGTGGAAGAATATATGATACTAGCTCCATTTGAGTTTGGTGATTCACGACATGGAAGTCAGATGCCTCATCACGGGATTCCTGAAATCATGGTGTGAAAGCCCTTTATGAATAAGCGGCAGTCGCAGTGGGCACATGAGGAGAGGAGCTTACCTTGAGATACAGGATCCATTTCTTGATCGATATTTGGAAGAGTTAGAGTGACTCAAAAAATTAGTGAAACACAAAGGTACTTGGCGTACATTGGTGTAGCGGTGGTCATCATTGGTGATTGAAAGGAAGATTACTAATTACTTTAAGCCCTATTTTGGGAGGTCATTAATATGAGAGAGTGAAGATCTCGCCACAAGTTTTACGAAATGTAGAGCTTACGAATCACTACGGTATTTAATACATGGGTCATATATAGAGTGGGCACATGGGATAAAATGAAAGACATTGTGGATGTAATACAACAGTGCTGGTGAATTGGGAAACTAATCGAAGGGAAGTTGTTTCACTTTGCTAGTTAATTTTTCATTTATGATTCAATTAACATAAATGAATCATAGTTCTTGTACGTTTTGGCCGATTCGGTTCGATCACGGTTTCTTTGGATGACCGAGGAGTGTGGCCAGATGGGTTGTGGGAATAAAATCAAAACGTGGTGACTGCATGAGGTTGGATGTTCTGACTAAAAATGAAATTAGCTGGGAGAAAATCGCGAATACTGCGATTAAGATCAAAACTCAAAAATGATGAACATGTTAGAATATAGAAGATGGTGTATGACACCGTGGCGATACCTTAGTCACCCAACCATAGGCGAAGCCTCCCTCCGAGCACACCATAACCTTGACTGAGAATTTTTCTAGAAGCAAACCCTAGGCTAGATAGCCAAACAAAGGGTGGTACACCTTTCTCCAAGGATAACATCCTGGCGGGTCGGATGGTCCAAACCCTAGCCAAGAGATATTAGTAATCTGAAAACTTGTTCACCCTTTCTGATGATTGCACCCGGCAACCCTCCTCAATATGTGCACATAAGCTACGCATGGCCCCGGAAGTCGCATCAACTAGGAAGCTGCAACTATTGGGATGCTACAAATGAGAACTAGTAACCCTATATTTATAGTAGTTACGCCGGTTTGTTGGGGCCGACTTCTCCTTCTAGATAAGTGTTTGTTCGATTATATTATTATTATTTATGGCTGACTTCTTCTCTTGGAGGGATAATAGCCTATTATAAATTATCTTCTTGGGCCGACAAGACTTCTGGGTTATTAACCAACCAATCATTAGGGTTTCTCTTGCTTCGAGGTCTTCTATTCTTGTTAGGTTCATTTGTGGAGGTAAATACCTCTTGCATCTACCAAAATATTTACCTCCCTCCTAGCTATAGAGTTATTTATAGGTAATGGACTTGAGCACAAAAACATACCATTTACACGAGTAGCATCAATATAGTCATCTAGACTATTTCATGTTAGATCATGAGCATCACCACCACCATCGGTTGCATCATCTCGAAACCATACTTCATGCGAGTAATTATACATGATGCTAGATGAATTTACTCTCACCATAGAGTGATACAAGGAGAGTAAATGTTCTCAAATGTTTTTCCGTCTGGAAAATCTCCATTCATCATTCATCGCGAATGATCATTGAAAATACTCCAATAAGCTGTTGATAGTCTTTCAAGGCAATTAGAACAAGGATAGAACACACATGTCTATTCATAGTAGTACACAAACTACAATCCAGTGGTTCCTGCACATAGAAGTAACACACAAGTACTTGATCAACGATGTATGGTTGTGAGCGATTGAAACATATTCACCCCAGTAGTCCTCATCTATTGTCATACAGGTCTTCATAACAAACATCGATAGCATCACGCCAAGAGCAATGTTATGATATATATATTGAATTGTTTGGGCCAATCTTTCACTCACATCACGTGAGCTTTGAAAATATTTGCCTGCCTCATGAATAGTGGAACACATCCACCCACGATAGTCTATATCTATTATCGCATGTAAATATACGATAGCAACACCTTGCAGAAACAATGTTATGGAATAAACTTATTTGTTTGGGCCAATATTTCACTCACAAACATGAGTTACGGCTCTCGCCCCAAAATGGTGAAAACATGTTCACCATAATCTGATCCCATCACACACCAAAAATATTGTTAAAACATAAAATAGATCCTCTGGGGCCAATCTTTCACTCCCGTTTGTGAGATCCTAGAAAGAATATCTACCCTCATCAAAAATGGGCTATCTGCCCCATTCTACCCAACCAAGGAAGAAGGATTATTTACGATTTCTAAGCACGGACCATTTCTCACCTTAGACCCATTCTTCTACACTAATTAAAATTGGACCCTAGATAGAATGCTTGCAAACCCTAAGAAATGTTTGGACCATTTCCCACCACAGACATTCCTCCTGTAATTAAAGTGCATACGGAGAATGTATAAACCCTAAGGAACGCCTGTCCTCGATTGTTGAGCCTAGACTATTCCCCACCACAGGCCATTCCTCAACACTAAAACAAAGTGTAACCTAGAGGAATGAGTATGTCTAAGAATAACTAATGGGACCATTCGCACTAGGGGCCATTCCTCAACACTAAACAAAGTGTAACTTGGAGAGAATGAGTGTACCCTAAGGAATGACTATCTGCATCGACCTCCAAACGGACCATTCTTGGCTTTGCTCTGGCTTGTGAACTTGAAGGTATTTGCTCATGAGATAAACCATTCCTAGCGACCACTACTGAGTGTTGCCGATAAGAATGACTTTCTAGACCCTCCCCATGTTAACCACAATGGGAATTAGATTTGTCTATGATACATCAACAATCGGTTTACTTCCCAATGGCCAACTACAATGGGAAGTCATTGTCCGTCAAAAAATCTCAATCCACTTCCCGAACAAAAAAGAATCTGTCCAATCTGGACTAATTTTCAATTACAAGATAAATAATATTTTAGGTGTTCTCTCCTAACTTGGAGGAGGTCATTTCTCCTTTCCATCAGTGTTCTCTCCTAACTTGGAGAGTCATTTCTTCCTTTTCCAACAAGAAGGAAGTTGTTTCCATGAGCTCTAGCTTGAGTACACAAACTCGTTGATCTTGGATAGAAGCTTTTACTAAAATGTCTACTTATCTTCTTATCTATGGAGATATGTGTTGGAGAAATCATTTTCTCCTTTCTAGATTTTATCATGGATAATGTAATGCTTGTACTTTATTCTGGAACATTTGTGAAGGCTTCATGTAGATCTGAACAATAGAGTATATCATATTTAGAGAACTGGAACATATCCATGTGGCGCTTCTTCTGTCATCATGAGATCTGATCTGCTGAGTAGTCATCTTGATGTTATAGTAAATCTTCACAATGCTTTTGTTGTGCACTGGAGGTTCTCCACCAAGTTGTCTTCTTCTTATTTGCATATAGGAGTCTCTTTCTGGTATGCCTCAAAGTATTGAGATTTCTCTTCATACACTCTTTATTCAATTTCTCTGGAGAACATTCCTTTCATTTTATCTGATTTAGAATTCCAATTCATGGATGTTGCGGATGATATAATGACTCATGCAGTGATATGTCTAGTGTACTGGAACAAGTAATCATCATAGTATTCTCCCTCCATCTGGGAGAACCTATAGTTCTGGATATTTGCAATGCTTTCATTCATAATTCATACATTGTTCTTCATCACGTCTTTCCGTTCTTTTGCTTGATTGCTTTTAGTGAGTTCATATCAGGCTCGCAATCTTGTGATTCTTGATACAGTGACTGGTTGTTCTGGTTTCTCTTCCTTTCTTGGAATCTTCATGTCCTTCTTCATGTTTTTCTTTAGCTCTTGGGTCCATGGAGTTTCTTATGGATTCCATTCCCTAGAGATTCCACTTCCTCCTTTCATTATAGGATCACGGATCTAGATGGACAATCAGGAATTCTTTAAGGCTTCTGAGGAAGTCTTCTTCTGTGGCTGAACTAAACACATGTTGTCTTTCATGACTGCAACCATGGATATATAACTTTCATCATCTTCAATGGATCATAGGATTAGCTCCCTCCTAATCCTTGCTTCATGTAAGAGTGCATATAATCGGCTCCCTCTGTCTGATAGAGTCCATACTTCTATCTGCATCCTTATTATCTTCTACAATATATAATTGGCTCTCTCTGTCTAACAGAGTCCACGCTTTCATCTTAGTTGTTGTCATAAGTCTTTCTCCAATTTCTCTTTATGTCTGACTTCTAAGTCTCTTCAAGATTGATTCTGATTTCGACTTATCTTGTAATAACTTTCACATGATATATTTCATTCTTTCATGTGTAATGTCTAATGATAACTCTTTTCATCTTGTTTTTTCTTTCATAGGTATAGTTCATCTTGGAACACATTATCTTCCAAGAGATAGGTATACAAGATATGTACAGAGACGATGCAAGCAAAATATATACAAGAAATAAGAAGAGTGTTGTTACCTTTTAGTAGAAGAAGTCTCTTCCATCCTTCTTAGTCTTCTTTGTCGGTTCCTTTTCTTCAGCAATCGATGCTTCATGTTTCTCATTCCTTTTCATTGGCTCAGGACACTGATTCCTGTAGTGACCGTACTTTTGACAGTTGAAGCATTGTATTTTTGAAATGTCTTTCTCTTGATTTCACTTCCTCCTTGAACCAAACTTCCTTTTGTTCCTGAAGTTCTTGAATCTTGCTGTGAAGGCTTGATCATCGTACTTCTTTTGGGGTTTCTCTTTTGCATTGATCCTTGATTCTTCTTGAGAAAAGCAAGTCC